>OU015496.1:126672680-126820180 GCA_907164885.2 Dolomedes plantarius
GATAATGAGTGCAATGAGTATTTTATGTATGCACGAGTCTTCAGAGCATGACCTCCAAAAATTCGATGTTAAATCCTGTACCTTTCTCTTCGAGTGAATTCTAGCAAATGTGTGTCAATCAACGAATAGTCATTGATAATGCGATGTTGCAATTTTCCTTTTTATCATTATTATTATTATTTGCCTCTCGTCTAACGTTTGAATATAGTTTTTAAAAATTTTTCCTGACTTTTCTGTTTAAAAACCATTACATTTATTTAAATGTAGGAGTACAGTCTAATTGAATGTTAAAGTTGAAGTATTAAACTTTATCGAAACATTCAAAGAATAATGATAGTAATTTACAAAACTTCGGAAGTTCACTTCGCAGCCGACTATATGCTAAAACTATGCGATCTTTTTACGTCCTTTGTTACATTAGCTGAATTTTTCTTACGTGTATCTTATTAAACACATTAAGTAATTGGCGAAATTGCTCTTCATTTCTCATAATATTTATTTTTAAATTTAAAGGTTTTGATGTAATGCATGAGTAGTAACATTTTTCTTTCTAAATTGACCTCTTGGTATTCTATATATATTTAATTAAGCTTACTATGCCGCTACAGATCTGTTTTTTTAAATAAATAATTCTCTCCGGAAATTTTTTTTCTGAAATCCTGCAGCCATCTTGTACGATCTTCTCGTATATTATTACTGGCAATGTCTCTGCAGGTAGACCATACCTAACGGAACCAAAGCAACTCCCTAATCTCATCCTCGTCCTCGAACAAGCGGGAATCGAATCCACAACCTTTCAGCAGAAGTATTCGGAAATAACCAGTGGGGGAAAATGTACAATATAAGTGTGTCCAAATGATATACCAGCTCTCCTCTAGCTCTATAATTTCTTATGTAATGAGTAATTTACCGAAATAGTTATTAGAGTCTATAGGTTATATCGAAAGTTTCGGACCCGTTCTTTGCCCCTCCCAATATTTTGCTTACAGCTGTTAGTACGTGTGTGATTTCTTCTTAGAACATTCTGGGAAAAAATATCAATTGCAGTAAAACCTCTTTTATCAGGACCTCGTTTATTCGAATCTCCGGATAATTCGGATCAGATTTGTAGACTTTTTTTTATTTAATGTGAACATTAAATAATAATTTTTAGCTATGATAACGTAACTATAAGCACTCCAAATATTCTCTTTTTAGTTTGATTCAATGTACAGTTCCTGCATAGATTGTACAATAAATTATAGTAATAAAATGCTTTTTGTTGAGTATAAGAAAGCTTTACTAGTGTTGTATCTATACTTTTATTTATTACTTAATTATTTATATCAAACAAAGAGTATTAATTAATTATTTTAACTTATTTCTTATTCTTAAAACATATAGTGGTTAGTATTGCGTTGTGTTATCAATCTCCTAACTAAAACAATAACCTAGACTCTGTGGCTAACAGAAATTCACAAATCATTATTCACAAAACATGACAGACACAATTTTAACTGAGGGAAACAAACCCAAAATTTTTATTCATTATTATTAACACAAATTAATAAAATCTTATCACCTTACGTTAAACAATTGAATTTATAGAAATCTTATCTCATTGCCATAACTCCTTTATACATCAATATACACATACATATTAATAATTTCACTCGTTCTACTTGTAAACATAATATTAACTAATAATATCCCTCATAATAAATTAATAAGTATCATCTTGAACAACATAATGAAAAAAAAATGGCCACAATAAAAAAGAAAAAAATTTGAGATTGACTGACCCAAAAAAATTCAAGAACCAAAAAAATTATTTAACTTATGCCATGGCTAAAAAAAAAATAAAATAAAATAAAACTTAACTGAAAAGGGAGTTTGAGCCTCGAGGCAACTTAATGTAACTAAATCTTCATCTGACATCGGGAAAGAATCTACTCCAGCTCCAGGTCTTTACTCAATCTTCTTCATAATGGCGTTCTTTGAAAATTCTCGTCAGCTCCGAACAACCGGTAGCATTGATCAGGGCAGAGACATCCAGCTATAGCTTCCGTCAGCCAGACAACCAGGAAAAAGGAAAAGTCCCCTTATTTTTTGTGTGCAGCTCTTTTATAATCTTTTTTAGTCCATTCCACGTGGTACTTTTAATTACATCATCTGTGCTGTTACTGGCCTCAAGCATGTCCAAGAGCTTCTGACCCTCTCACATCCGGGTATAAACATGGTGGGGGAGCCACAGGTGGTCCTCTTATCAGTATATTCCTTAGCAAAAAGTGGGTAAAATCGTCTCTTTTTTTGAATGCAACTGAATAAACTGTATCGCCATTTTTTTTAAAGATTCTCGAGAAGCACTTCTGTGTTTCAAACCAATACGTGATAATTAAAATATATATATATATATATATATATATATATATATATATATATATATATATATATATATATATATATATATATATATATATATATATATATATATATATATACAGTAGAGCCCCGATTATCCGCGAGTGCGAGTGCCACGATAAAAATATTTTTAATTACAAACCTAAAAAAAAAAACATTTTTAATTTTTAATCCAAGCCAACTTATAAGAGAAATACAATAGACCCTGTACGGAGGTGTACGATGTTTAAGAAAATAAGCACAGGGTCTGTAAATAATCTAATATATAAAAATGAATGTTTGTCTCTCTGTAATTGTATAGAAATCCACAGTTTAGGAGCAACGATCGTGAAATTTTACATACAGGCGTCTTTAAAAACAGCCGAGGGTCTGAAGAACTTCAAAAATCGAAATTAATTACCGTTGATTTTTATTTAATAAAAAACCAACAATTTTGAAACTAAATGTAAGCTGTTACACTTTGTGGAATCACCCCTCTGAATATGGCGTCCACGTTAGGGTTAGCTGGCAAACAGCGAGCGAAAAGATAAAAATAAATAAAATCAAAAAGTTTAAAGTTATATATTAAACCAGAATAATAAATGAAAATAATAATCTTTCAAGTCAGATTTTATACTTTAAGACATTTCGATTAACGATCCGCGTTTATTTCCGCCGCGTTATTTTGTAAACAAACGTTCTCTGTTGCCGCGTCTCTTGCTCTTGATTGGTAATTTTCCCTCCCCTAACGTGTCCTCAGTAGCACAGCGCTAGAGCGCGGGCCTTCTATCCTGTAGGTTGCGGGATCGAATCCCCTGCCAGATAACTTTTTCTCACCTTCTCTCTCCCCCTCCGTTTCTCGCACAGTTTGCTAGGTTCTGACCGGCATTCCATTTTTAATTGTTTCTAAATAAATGAAAAAAAAATATAAATATATATAAAATCTTAAAAAATTAATACGTAGACTTAGTCTACGATAAAAAACATTTTAAAATCTTTTAAAAATTGATACTTGGGTAGTGGAAACATTACTCAAGGTAAAAAATATTTTTAATACTAACACCTTTTTGCTTTTATTTTTAATTTTATTTTTTCCTATCCTTAAACTTTCTCTGGTCGCAGAAATTCGAAGATCGCAACACTTCACAATACACTATATTATACTTACTAACAACTCCACAGCCAAATTTAATTAAGGCAAGCTCCAGAAAAAACCCAAGCTATTTTTAGAAGTAGAGGGAACCAGTTCCCAGGAACTTCTATACAGATTGTTGCTGATGCTGATGCTGATGCACACTTTAGAACCAACACTGCAGTCTACGCTGATGACACAGCTATATACACTTCATCCAACAAAATTAACTTTGCTGTGAATCAATTAAACATACACCTTCAACACATTAACTCCTGGACACTTAAATGGAAAATCAAGCTAAATACAGAAAAATGTGTTGCTGTCATGTTTTCTAATAAAAGACTCGACTCTTATAATGAATACAAAATCATAATTGACAACACTGCTCTGCCCTGGTCCACCTCCTGTAAATATCTTGGTATTATTCTTGATAAAAAACTCACTTGGCGCCCCCACATTAAACACATAACTGATAAATTTCGAGCTGCTAAAAGAAAACTTCTCCCCTTAATTGCTCGAGATAGCTATTTGAACTTAAATATGAAGTTGCTCATCTACAGTGCATTCCTTAGACCTATTCTTACTTATGCTTGCCAGGCCTGGTCATACTGTGCTAATTATCACATTACTAAAATCTGTGCTGCTCAGAATAAAATCATAAGAGATATTGTAGAAGCCCCCTATTACTTCAGAAATCGTAAAATCTATGAAGAACTTAACTTCCCCCCAATAACAAGCTTTATTAACTCTCTAAATATTAACTTTCACAATAGTATTGAATCTAATAATATCACTCTGTTAACTGATCTCTCCAACTATGACTTCAAGAAACATGAAGCTACAGCTTCATGTCAAGAAACCTTTCAATAGGAAGAGACCCAGAGTGTCTCTTGCTCTTGATTGGTAATTTCCCCTCCTCTAACGTGTCCTCAGTAGCACAGCGCTAGAGCGCGGGCCTTCCAACCTGTAGGTTGCGGGATCGAATCCCCAGCCAGACAACTTTTTCTCACCTTCTCTCCCCCCCCCCCTCCGTTTCTCGCACAGTTTGCTAGGTTCTGGCCGGCATTCCATTTTTAATTCTGAAGAACTTCAAAAATCGAAATTAATTACCGTTGATTTTTAATTAATAAAAAACCAACAATTTTGAAACTAAATGTAAGCTGTTACACTTTGTGGAATCACCTCTCTGAATATGGCGTCCACGTTAGGGTTAGCTGGCAAACAGCGAGCGAAAAGATAAAAATGAATAAAATCAAAAAGTTTCAAGTTGTATATTAAACCAGAATAATAAATGAAAATAATAATCTTTCAAGTCAGATTTTATACTCTAAAATAAATCGGATCGAAAGGCATATTCACACTATCACACGCGATGGAAAATTCGAATCAACCACGCTAAGTGTCACGAGATCTTTTTAATCGCTACTGCAACCCCCCTCGCTTATGTCTTTGTGTCTATTGAAGAGTTAAAGACTAAGCTTCTATCCTGCTAACTTATTTCTGACTTAAAACTCCTCTCACTCCATAAATACATGTATATTCACCAACCCATATCAACTTTCCAGTAATCTTAGTCGAATATTTTCCTATTTACTCAATAAAGCGGCATGTCATCGTGGCGCATTCATTAAAAGCGTTCATTTACTACGCTACACGACGCGGGTTCGAATACGGATCGTACAAATTTTGCTAAACCTGTATTTTCAGCTTTTTTATGGAGGCTTTTTTATTTCAGCTTTTATTTTATTATTTTTTAAATTATTATTATTATTATTTTTATTTATTATTTTTTTTAAATTATTTTAATTTTATTTTATTATTTTTAAAAATTATTATTTTTATTTTATTTTATTTTTCATATTATTAATGTGTATAACATTTCGTATACTTTTTTTTCTATGTTATTTATACTGTGTTTAGTTTTTTAATGGATTTTGGTAGGTTTATTATAAATTTATATATTTTAAGTTTTACTTTTCAGGATTTTTTGTCCAATGATAAAGGCTAAATCTTTTCTATGTTATTTATACTGTATTTAGTTTTTAAATTGATTTTGGTTAACAAACATTGGACAATTTGACATTTTTACTTTTCAGCTTTACTTTTCAAAATTCTTTACTTTCCTAAAGACAATTTGACATTTTTCCTTTTCAGCTTTTAGTGGTTTATTATAAATGTATATATTTTATGTTTTATTTTTCAGGGTTTTTTTGCTCCAATGATGAAACGCTGATGATCTAGCTGAATTCTGAAGAAATTATTGTAAATTTATGGTTTTTTATGTTGGATTTTCTTTTTATTCATGTGTATAACATTTCACATGCTTTTTATTCTATGTTATTTATACTGTGTTTAGTTTTTAAATTGATTTTGGTTAACAAACATTCTTAAAATCCCGGGCAATGCCGGATAAATTATCACCTGTGTAAGTTGATAATTTATACATTTTAAAACTGTTACCACATGTATATTATGTTACCACATGTATATGTACCACATAGATCCACAAGAACTTTCCAATATTTTTAATTAATAAATAACCAACAACTTTTGAAGGATGCGACTGTCGATTCACAGACGTTCAGTAGATGGCGCCACTATTTTATACTTTTAGTATTCCAACCATGAATCTACAGATGCTTCATGATTCCAACCCATCTGAAAACCCAAACTTCGCTACGGAATACATTCAAATTAAATACAACGTCAAAGTATGCAATTAATGGCAATATATATATATATATATGTAGGACGGCGTCTAGGGGTAAGTAACTTTACGGAAAGAATTATACGAAAGGAATAAAAAGATTAATATCTAAACTAACATTTTATTTACTTTTAAACACATAAAGAAAAGACATCACGGTATTTACAATTTACAAATTTACGAGGAAGGTAATTTAAGGTTTTACTACAGAGCATGGTTCACCTGTGAGATGGGGACTCCGAAATATCCCAATTCGTTTAGCGAATTCGATAAAAAACGCGACGCGGGGAAGAAAGGCACGACTTTACTCGTCCATGTCCGCGGGGGGTCTGCGAGTGAGCTTCAAATGCTCTCCGAAAAGGTGGCGTCACGCGCGCGCAAAGCTTTCCTATTGGACGCTTAAGCCCAACGGAATAAAATTCGTTCAGGTCGAAGTCTCCATCTCTCACAAATTAATTTTCTACAAGTTCGGCCAGCCTGGAATCACTGACCTCAGTGATCTGACTTTACATAAGTTCGAAAGTTACACCGACCTCAGCGAAAAGCTTATACGGCGGTTTATATATTCACATATTTTATACCGGCTTTACAACACTTAATATTATTTTAAATTACATTATTATACAAGTTACACATATTGCAGTCGCATAATTATTAAACATAAACATAATTCTGTTCCAAAAATAGACACATTTCCAAGATCGAGATAGAAAACAAAAAAGCAATACCATTTTCTTAGCTATAATACGAAATTAAATTCACAAAAAACTTATAAAACAATATGCATTGATACAAACTTATTTAAGCAAATATGTACAAAGCTGATCAAGGTACATGTTCATAACATTGGCATCGAAACAGACCATTTTACCAATACATACAATTACCTATGTGATTATTTTCACAGTTAAAAGGTGATCCGCACTTAATGCAGATTTTTTTTTTTTTTAAATACCTATAACAAATACATGCAGCTAGTTACAAATACTGTTCACAAAATAATATGCAAAAAAAAATGTCCAGATAAAGACAAGACAAAGCAGCACAACAAGAGGCTAAGAAACCACGTGCGAAGATGGCATATGCTGGTCCATAAGATCCCTCACAATATACTTAATGGCTTTCTTACAATAGTAGTCACAGAAGATCTTATACAGATCCCAATTCTCGAATCCTCTTGGTAAATTTCTTCTAATGCTTTTATAATTGTCACATTCGAATAAACAATGCTTGACCGTTTGAATGGCCCCGCATGGGCATTTATCGTCCTTCCCATGGAAGCGCTTTTGGTAAGCGCCAAAACACCCATGTTCAGTGATGGCTTGATTGATCACAAAATCTCCATATAGTCTGCTTTCACTAACATATTTAAAGATGTTATATACACTTCTTCCCTTACTCGAATTATCCCAGTTAGCTTGCCATTCCAATTTTTCTTGGTGTTCTATCTTTCTTTTTACAAACTTCCGATTATACTTATAATTGGTTTCAGCCTCTTCCAACTCCGTAGCCCCTTTGGCGGCTTTATCTGCCTCTTCATTTCCCTTTATACCGACGTGCGCTTTGACCCAATGAAAGTTTAATTTTAAATTTTCTCTACTAATGATATTTTTAATTTTTTCCACCTCAGCCCCTTTATAATTACAAGTGCCTAATGCCTCCAGGGCGCTTCTAGAATCAGTATACACGTCACTTTCCCTCAAACTTCTGTCCTTCATAATCTCCAGCACTTTCTGAATAGCCCGCACCTCCGCTAAATACGAGTTACCGCCAATAACTCTTTCTCTATAGACTTCTATCAGATCTTCTTTAAAATAGTAAACAACGCCCGAGCCTATTCTGTCATGAATTTTCGATCCGTCTGTGTAAAAAACATGGTCCGAAATTGGCTTAGCATCTAACGTCCATTTAATTTTCATTATGTCTTCTATATTCTTTATCTGTTTAATACTGATATCACAATTGGCACTATTAAATACCTCATTTCCAACCATGATCTCTTTACTTTCTTCAAATAGCTCATTCAGCTGCTTATTTCCTTTAGCCTTAATATCGAGTGGGACACAGCCCGCCAGTACGTTTAAGGCATCGGTTGCAACCGTAGAGTAGCACTTTGTAATAGCTATCAATGAGGGTCTCTGCGCTTGCCTGATCTTAATTTTAAATTTCTCTTGGTCTCTGAACCACACTTCTGAGGCATATAATAATATTTTTTCTATGACTATTCTGTAAATTTCCTTAATGTTTTCAGGTTTCAATCCCCACGTCTTTTTCACCAAGTGCACCAGTTTATACAGAATTTTAATTGACTTCTCTTTGACCGCCTCAAGATGTTGAAGAAAATTTAATTTATAGTCTAAGATGACACCTAGATATTTTATTTCCTTTTTATATTTAATGCTTTCATTCTCTAGCCTAATAGGCGGGTTCCTGCTAATATTCCCTTTACATGCTACGATCGTATAGCAGCACTTATCTATGCTGTACTGCAGCTTGTGTTTCCTTGCCCACTCTTCACACTTATCAAGCACTACTTTAGACAATTCAGTGAACTTATATGCAACTGTGCTCTTGATCAGTATCATCACATCGTCAGCATAGGCCTGTATGTGGTAATGGTTTTGCTCCTTTCGCATTTCTAACAGCTCGTTAATAGTGATCAGCCACAGCACAGGCCCCATGGACGAACCCTGTGGCACACCAACATTATAGGCATGATCTCCCTTCTTCATAATCACCTTTCTTTCATCTAAAAAACTAATTATGATCTTTCTCAAAGACGTATTTATCTTCAAATTCTTAAGGGCATCCTTTATACTCTTTTTCCTAATGGAGTTAAAAGCATTTTTAAAGTCCAGCGAAATTAAACAAGTATGTTGACCATTATTTTTATTCTCCTTCACAATCTTCATAATACTGTTCAGCGCACTAATTGTGCTCCTCCCTCTCCTAAATCCATACTGTTCATTCGATAGCTTATTTTCCTTTTCCAGATAAATCACTAGTCTATTGGTTAGTATCTTGTCAAATAGCTTACCCATTACGGGCAACAAGCAAATCGGTCGATATGCGTTCGGGCGCTTCAGATCTTTTCCTTCCTTTGGGAAGTATAATACTCTGGCCCGCTTCCATTCTCTAGGAAAATAACCAGCGTCGAGGCACCTATTATAGATGCTATATAAGATGTCATCATCAGCTCCATGTACCTCCTTTATAATACTAAGCGTAATCCCATCATGACCCGGCGCCTTGTTAGTGGCCGTATTTTCTATATTATATTCGATCTCCATTTTAGTTATCTCAGTAATTTCCCCACTTTCTTCAGCTCTCTCCTCCAATTCGATCTCTTCTTCGCTAATAAAGTGATACCTAGCCAACTCCTTCTCAATATCTTCTTCCTCTTCTCTTAAAACACCATCTTCCCCCATGATCATTTCCAGCGCATTTTGCCTTTTCTCCTTTATAATGTTTTTTATTAAGCCAGAGGTGTTCTTAACTGTTAAGGTATTCAAGAATTCCTCAAACTTACTCTTTTTAGCCTTACTCATCAGCTTTCTATATTTAGCTCTGATTTCCTTAAATTTCAATCTTAATTTATTTCTTTCTATAGGATCTACTTCTTTTTGATATCGTCTTCTATACGCCCTGGTTTTCCTCCTTTCTATCGTCAGTTCCTCTGTCCACCAACAGGCCATGCGATCTCTTTTCCTAATATTCTTTTTACTGTACTTCTTACATAAGTCTATTATAACTGTATTTAGTTTCCCAATGCTTTCATCAATATCCCAGTCTGCCATTTTACTTTTAAACTCTTTTAATCTCTCTCTTAACTCCACTCTAAATGGAATCCATCTCAAATTTTTAATCTCCCACCTGGGGTTGTCAATTTTCCGCTCTGTAATATCTCTCAGTTCTACTTCAAAGCTAATTGCGTTATGATCTGTGCAAGTATAATCATCTATGACTTTCCAATCCTTGACATGCTCTTCTTTAATTCCGACTGTAACGGTTACATCAGGCCAGCCAATACCAAACGGCCCAACATACGTCGGGATACTGTTCGGATCATTTCTAATGATGCCGTTGTAATGAATTGCCATCTCAATGACAGCGAGTCCCCTTATATTAGTTTGGCGCTGCCCCCAGACTGTAGACCTAGCGTTGAAGTCCCCCATAATAATTATTTTGCCATCTTTATACTTTTCTAAAATGCTACCCAGCTGGCTCCACTGGGGTTCCATTCTTTCAAGGTTACCATCTGAGGGAGGCAAATATATAGAGATAAAAATAATAGTTTCACCTCTTATTATGACTTTTATCGTTACAATATATTCCGTCGTTAATATGTTAATATACCTATAACTTCTTTTGATAACCAAAGCCGCTTTTGGCTCTTGCTTTTTATATATGCACTGGTACCTATTTGGAAAGCCGACCATCTCGTGGTTTTCACCTCTTTTAAAATACGGTTCGTTGATTGAAATAAAATCAGAGTCCACCTTACTTGCGAACTCCCTGACTGCTGCAATCGAATTGTTTAAATTTAAATGGAGACATTTAAAAGAAGGGACAGAAGAGCTATCCATAATCAGTCCTGCTTTTAATCCGCTCTACCTCCGTGCGAAAGACACTGCACGTATTATCGGTAGGCACATGTTGAGTTTCAACTTGTACTTTATTTCTTACATTCATGAAACAACAATTAGAGCATTTTGTAGGTTCGTTACAGGTGTCCCCATGATATTTTCCTCCACAATTTCTACATATCTTTTCGTTCTTACAGAACTTCGCCAAATGTCCTATTCTCCAGCATTTAAAACACACTTTTGGTTTTACATATTCATTTATTGAATACCGATTCCAACCAATTTTTATTTTCTTAATTTTCATTATATTTTTAAACGCTTCTCCATTCATACTAATTATAATATTCTCTCCCTGTCTTGCTTTAAATTTTGTTATCATCTGAACATCTCCGTCCTTTAGCTCTTCATTCTGTGATACTATCATTTTTCTTAATTCTTCATCTCCCTTTTCATCCATGACGCCATAAATAATAACCTGAGGCTTACGTTTTCTAGGTTTTTCTATCTTAAAATTCTCTCTTAGAGCGTCTATTCTTTTAAATTCTTCCATAAGAATCTCAAGTTCTTCCTCTTTTCCCGTCCCTATGATAACTCCTCCCCTTCCAATTTTTCTAAACACATCAATACCAACTTTTAATCGTATGGGATCTATCTCATTCTGTATCTTTATTTTCGTCAAATCTGAATCCTGTTCCTCTCTCGGTATCACTGTCATTACATGCTTTGGTCCTTCCGCGCTTTTCCTGGATCTGGAGCGGCTTCTTTCTCTTCCTCTACTAGCTATGTCTGCATAAGTTCCTCTACTTTCCTCACTTTCCCTCAACCTTTCCTCGCTTACTCTCAATCGCTCTAATAGTGTCTGTATATATATGTTTTGGTCATTTATAACTCCCATTAACGACATTACATCCTGATTAAGGGTCTTTATGCTTTCCGCCGACAATTTACTCTTTCCAGCATGTATAGCTTGAGATATTTGCGTAGCCTTATATCTAGCCTTATTTGTGACCTCTTCCAACTGCTTTACCACATCCTGACTTTTTAGATCTAATTTCAAAGGATCCATCTTGACCCAAGATAACAAAACAAAAACCCACCTCAAAAGCCAAGTATAAAGCTATTTATCCATAAGACAGCCCGTTTGATGCACAAACAATGTATCAAACAACAGAAGCAAAGCATTAACTGTTCACTACTTAGCAACTTATAACATGCAGCATCAATAAATAACTGAACCGAAAAACAGGATTCAACAAATATCCTACCTTGGATGAAAATTATAATAATCCAGAGAGAACTATGAATATCACACGCTCACAACAATAACAAATTATATCCCTGTTCGATAAGAATGTTCAGGATCACCTCCAGCACAATACGCTCGGTAAACACACAAGCAGCTGAGTTACACTCCTATGACCTTGTACCGTCCTTGGCACGCGCCGATGAGAGTACGGCAGTAGGCCTCCTCGCCTGCCGGAGGGGTCTTCGTGAGCTTCCGCAGCGATTCTCGTATCTCCGTGCCCGTTAGGCCTGACACGCGCTATAGTTCAAAAGTCCATTAAAATGAAAAATACTTGACTAAATACAATAAAAGTAACATCTAACTACTCACAAGAACTTAAAAATTAATCAAAACCACAAACTGGGTTATTTGAAACAAAATTAACTTCAAAAGACACGTAAACAAATAGAGCACTGCAAAACACAACCTTCACACATTACGCTCAAGCGACTCTGCCCAAACTGACACTCTGCCACTCTGACTTTACATAAAACGATTGGCCTAAAACATCACTAAATAAATGTACATCAAAATTTCCGAAATGATTTAGATATGAGAAATAACCATACAATTCGCGCAAATGAATTACAATGAGGAAATACAATAAACAAAAATAAAATACAAACACAGTAAACAATTATGAATAAAAAGAAAACGTTTAATCCCTCATCCTGGTGAGTAGGATTTCATTAGATCGGCAGACGAGGAGGTCAATCTAGGACCCTCGTGGTTACCTACTTTCTCTAACTCGTATCTATCTCTAGGCTTTACTTCGATAACTCTATATGGTCCTAAAAATTTAGGCCTTATCTTCAAGCCTGTTCCAAATTGCGTTCTTTGGATGACTACTAGATCTCCCTGCTGATACTCAGGAGCCTTCTTGCATTTCTTATCGTAGGTTCTTTTATTCTCAGCCTGGATCTTCTGAATGTTTCTTTTAGCATCTTGTCGTAATTGGTTTCTTTGCTCTTGAAATTCTTCCACCATCTCTTCCATTAGCAGATTTTTTAGGTGAAGGTCCTCCTTATTTCTGATGATGACGCCAGTTAATAGTTCAAATGGAGAGACCATTTAGTACTTCGGTTGGAGGTGCTGTTTAGAATTCTTTGCAGTGGGTCTACGAATTTGTACCACTTGGTAGGATCGATGATGGACATATTGGTCAAAACAGGGATAAGAGTTCGGTGGATTCTCCCCACTTGACCGTTACCTCGCGGTACGCCAGTGGTGATCTGCATATGTTGGATGTTCTTTTCGGTACAATAGTCACTAAACACTTTGGAGATGAAAGCAGAACTGCGATCTGTTATTATTGTGGCAATTTCCCCCCCTCGAGGCGAGTAGGAACACCATTAAAATCGCCGCTAGCCGTGAACCGATGCTAAAGAATGGCCGACCCCGCGAGTGGAAGAGGACCACAATGGGCACCTCTTCGGGACGCATTCCTGGGATGAAAAGAGGAGACAGTCTGGCGCCATATTTTGACAGTGGCCGACAATGACAGTTTACGCCCTGAAACGAGATCGCTAATGAGTGAGCGAGCGATGAAGATGTAATAATCGGCATCGTTTTTTGCGCACGGCTAGACGCTCAGCCTATCCGGAGCGAGCTATAGAGAGGAGGCTAGAAAGAATTCCGCCAGGGATCAAGTTTTTAAAATAAGCCGACGAGGGCTTGAAGACGAGTTTTGTGCGGAGAGTTTTTCCTTAGAGAGTTTAGGAGTGATACCTGATCTCCTAGCTCCACGCACTTTTAAGTGACTTGTTTTTTGTGAGGCTCTGCCCTCTACGTGAGAAGACCCTTTTTCACCAAGAAAGGTCGGGGAAACCGATCGGAACTTGATCTCCCCAATTGTGTTATTTCAGAGAAGCTGCTAGCTTCCAGTGGACGAGTGCGGGCCCTTTTTCTGTGACCTGACCAGCAGTTCGTCGCCTCGTTTTAGCGACAGTGTGCTCTATCCTTGAGAGACAGATGACGATTCCTACTCCAACTTCTACGGACTGCTTTGTATATATATTATTCGAGATCGCGGCCTAACCGTGTTTATTAAATAAAACTGAAATCCTCATTATCTTAAAAGTCTCTATTTTAGTAAGCTGTCTACCTTACACGTAACCTGTGACGCTACCTAAGTGTCTGCTTTTGACACAAATCGCAGGAATACGTTACAGCTATACTAATAATAGAAGAATGGTGGCAGTGGTGGGATGAATCCAGCTTTAGAGAGTGATTTTACAAGACTGTGAGTGTGTGCGCGTACGATAGTTTGAACTTTCAAGAGTGCATAAAAACTGTGACTAGTGTGGAGCCATTCCTACTGAGCCAAGAAAGCCAACATCCCCGATTAGAGAAGCAAGCTTCGAGGACAGGTACTTGTTTTTTCATTCTCTAGAGGCAATTGTGTTTTTTAAATATTAACTCTTAAGTTAATTACCCGTCGAGAAAGTCGACATAATATTTGTGTTTTTTAAATATTAACTCTTTAAGTTAATTACCCGTCGAGAAAGTCGACAGAATATTTGTGTGTTTTAATATTAACTCTTAAGTTAATTACCCGTCGAGAAAGTCGACAGAATATTTGTTTTTTTTAAAATATTAACTCTTAAGTTAATTACCCGTCGAGAAAGTCGACAGAATATTTGTGTTTTTTATAATTAACTCCTTAGTTAAGATAACTCGAGAAATTCGAGAAACGTTTGAGCATCAGCTCGTTAAGTATATTTTTTTATGAGTCCGAGACATTCGAGACTTGTGGTTTTGTGATCTGGTTTATGAACAAGTCGCGAAGTGTTACCAATTTAGTAAAAGTGTATCGTAGAAATTTTTTGTTGCAAGCATATGTTATTGAACCTAAATTGCATATTGTGTTATAGTATCAAGTGTATTTGTGCTAGAGATTAAGAAAAGTGCATTTTTATTAATTATTAAGTATTGTATTAGAGTGTATTATTTTGGAGAATTGGGTTTTGATTAGTGTATTGGGGTTATATTGGGTTAGGCAAAATGGCTTTCTTAATGACCTATAAGAAAGAAGACCTCCAGGTTCTTTCAGATGATCTAGGGATTGATTTCGAGGATCACGATAGGAAATGTGACCTATACGACAGAATTTTGTCCAGTGCGAGATATGATGAAGAGAGTGTTAGGGCTCAAATAAAAATCATTAAGGAAGAGCGCGAAAAAACAGAACGTATAGAATTAGAACGCGAAGCTAGGCAATTAGAATTTGAACGAGAAGTGAGGCAGAGAGATTTCGAACTGCAAAAATTACGGTTGACTCAGGCAGTCGAAACCGCCAGCGTAGCTTCGTCCCAGAATGAGAGCGCTAGGCCCGTACAAAATTTCAAAGCCCTAATGCAAAAGTATGATCCGGAAAAATCGGACATTTCTCTCTTCCTAACCCTGTTTGAACGTCAGGCACGAAAAGCACAGGTTGAAGACGGGGAACGAATGATGCATTTGCTTTCATTATTACCCACGGAGATCGCTGAAACAATTATTCGCGAACCCGTTGAGGTAGCAGATGATTACGATCAGGTAAAGAAATTACTTCTGAGCCGTTTTAAGTTAAGTCCGGAGACTTTTAGAGTTAAACTAAATCAACACCAGAGGCGGCCAGGTGCCCTATGGAAAGATTTAATTTTCGAGCTGAGAAATTATTTAGAGGGATGGCTTGAAGGGGTAAGTGTAAAAGATTTTGAAGCCCTTAAGAATCTCATGGTTGCAGACCAGATTAAAAAACGCGTCCCGGCGGAAATCCGAGAACATTTTTTGGATGAATGGGGAGCTATAGTGGACCCTCACATCTTAGTGAAAAAATTGGACGAATATGAAGCGACAAGGCGCACTATCAGAAAACCCATTAATTTAAAGCCGTTGGAGAAAAAAGGAACGGAAAAATCTAAAACCTTTGAGAAAAGTGAGGATAAAAAAGAGGTTAAAGAGAAACCCAACTCTTCTAACGGGAGAGACCAGGGATCTGTGAGAAATAACTGGAGGAATCGTGAGTATGAAAGGAGAAGAGCCCCGGCTTGTTACGAATGCGGGTCAACTGAGCATTTACGCCCTCAGTGCCCCGAATTACGCCGACAGACTAGCGAGCGGGTGAACAAAGTAGTGACCGCAGAGAACTTCGAACCCGTTTTTAAGCCATACCTCAGCAAAGCGAAGGTAAATGGTGTGGAGACCACTATTCTTCGCGACAGCGGGACGAGCCTTGATGTCGCTCCTTTTAAATTAGTCAGCGCGACGGATTTTACAGGAGAGGTCGTATGGGTCCGCTCCGCGTTAGAAAACGAGTTGCGAAGCTTACCAGTCGCAGTAGTGCGGATAGAGAGTCAAAAATATGGGAATTTTGTGACGAAAGCGGCCGTGGTAGGTAAATCAGTAGAGATGGACCACTACTTAATGGGGAATTATACTCAGGAAATTGTTGATAATATTAAGAATGCACCCCAGTTAGTGAATAATGTTGTCACGCGGAGCCGATCGAAGGCAGAAGCGAAAAATAAACCTGAAGGGGGGAATCAAAATTCAGAAAGTGAATTAGAAACCCAATCCGACCTCGAGAGAGAAATGGACGGCGAAATTGAAGGGGATTTAGAATTGCCCCCGGTCGAGGGAAGTACCGAGACGGAATTAGCTGGGATAAACTCAGAAACCTTCCTCGCAGAACAAACGAAATGTGAGGATCTAGAACCTCTCTGGGAAAAAGTTAAAAGTCAGACGACTACAGAGTACATAGTTGAGAAGGGGTTATTGTATAGGAAGTCTACGGATCACAGAGGTGAGGAACGGAGACAATTAGTTATACCCAAGTGTCTCCGAGACAGAATGTTAAAGCTAACTCACGAGGGGTTAGGCGGGCACATGGGAATCACTAAATGCAAAGACAAACTGTTGAGGTATTATTACTGGCCGAATTGTACTAAAGATGTAGAAAACCATGTAAAAACTTGTGATCCATGTCAACGGATAGGAAAGGCCAGGGAAAAGAAGAAGGCTCCCTTAAAATTGGTACCCATCATAAAGGAGGTTTTCTCCAAACTCTGTATTGATACGGTAGGACCCCTGCCCGAGACGAAAATAGGGAATCGGTACTTGTTGACAGCGATATGTGTAGCTTCGAAGTACCCTGAAGCTATACCCATCCCGGACATCCGGTCCGAGACTGTTACGGAGGCCCTCATGCTGATTTTCAGTAGGCTCGGTTTTCCGAAAGAGGTACAATGTGATAACGGCACTTGCTTCACGAGTAACTTGACGGAGACATTTTTTGAAAAGTTTAAGGGGACTGCCTACGTTCGGAGCACTTTTTTTAAAAAAAATACCTTATTGATTAAATACATGCATTTTTATTTAAAATGTAATATGAAATGATGGAAATATATATAATTTTTCCTAAATTTGCATACAGTTTCAAGAAATAGGCAAATTTGTATAAAAATTAAGCTAAATTTAACACTTATGCTAGAAGCTCTACACTCAGTTCAAATGAATATATTTCAATTTGCTTGATACTGTATGCTACTATTACACTTACCTGTGAAAGAAACTAAAAGTTTTGTGATATTACTGAAATTCACTGAAATATGCCAAATTTCGTATAACAATTCAGAATTATTCCAAAAAAAATCTTGTTTTTTTAGTACAAATACCTGTAAAATGATCAAATCTATTCATAGAGCTTCGAATGTAGTTCTAAGCATAGTACTAAATGTAAAAAACATTGCAGAAAAATTTCATTAAAATATCTTTAACACTTTTTGAGTTATGAAATTTATCGTAGAAGCAAAACACTGAAAAATCAGTTTTTCACAAAATGCATTTAAAGTTTATACTTTAAAAAAAAACTATGTTATATTGATTTGTCAAAGTTAAAATTCTCCACATTTATAAGTCGAGCCCTCCTTTATTTCATGATTTGACAATTTTGCTTTTTTAGCAGCTTTTCTTTTTTTTTCTGGCTATTTTTACACTTGGTAATAAGCGACGTTTTGAGGCAAATTTGTATAAAAATCAAGCTAAATTTAACACTTATGCTAGAAGCTCTGCACTCAGTTCAAATGAATATATTTCAATTTCCTTGATACTGTATGCTACTATTACACTTACCTGTGAAAGGAAAAAAAAGTTTTGTGATATTACTGAAATTCACTGAAATATGCCAAAATTTGTATAACAATGCAGAATATTCCAAAAAAATCTTGTTTTTTGAGTACAAATACCTGTAAAATGATCAAATCTACACATAGAGCCTAGAATATATTTTTAAGCATAGTACTAAATGTGAAAAACATTGCAGAAAAATTGCATTAAAATATTTTTAACACTTTTTGAGATATGAACTTTATCGTAGAAGCAAAACACTGAAAAATCAATTTTTCACAAAACGCATTTAAACTTTTTACTTAAAAAAAAAAAAAAAAAACTATGTTATATTTATTTGTCAAAGTTAAAATTCTCCACATTTATAAGTCAAGCCCTCCTTCATTTCATGATTTGACAATTTTGCTTTTTTAGCAGCTCTTCTTTTTTTTTCTGGCTATTTTTGCACTAGGTAATGAGCGACGTTTTGAGTTTATGATTCGCTCATTGTCGATACCCAAGTAATTATGGACCATCTCCTTTTCTATGGATAATCCTAAATTTTCAAAAACAGGTAGTAGTCCTAAATAGCCAGAATTGAACAACAAAACTGCGATATGAGCTCCTAACAACATAGTCTGCAGTCCAACAAAAGTTTCTTTTGGCAAAATTGTCCATATCATATTGTTGAAACTCTCATTGTTATTTTGAGTCATACCATGTAAGCATTTTGAGAGGAGTGCTTGATCACATAGACTCATGTAAGTTGCTTTTATAGTGTTTATGATGGAGTCTGGAAGGCCAGGAGATTTATCAGAAATCTGTTGACCAGCATGCATTGCTCTCTGATACTTGCACCAACTATTTGGCCCTACTGGGCACTGTCCATGCATTTTATTTTTATTGTTCGAGCAACAGTGGAAAAATGCTGCTATGACAGCAGACTGCATATTTTGTAGATCTCCTGTATTGCTACGAATCGCTATACCATAATAATTCTGGAGTTTATCTATAAACTTATCAGTTAATTTTCCTTTACCTCCCAGCCCTTTCTTGTTCTTCTTTAATTTTCGTAAACGACTGTCAACTCTTTTTTGAACGTGACCAATGCACTACAATTTTGTAACGGTATTCTTACCATAAATGTCTTTCACGCTCATATAAGCTTTAGAATCCCCGTCGCCATAGTATTCGGTGTACTGCAGTCCTCGATTTTTCACAGATCTTTCAAATATGCGATATGCACCCACTACCTCCATACTTGCTGCTGATCCTTTGTGATTCGAGCATATGTGATTTTTATTTGTTTCAATCACTTCATTATTTTGGTCACAAACTCGACAATACTGAGACATGACCTCCAAGTCTAAAACTTTTCCTGTTATAATAGATATAGCTGACACAGAACCATTTAGGGATGTGTGGCCACGCCGCTGCCAGGTACCGTCTAAGGACACACCACAAGAAATGCTTTTCTTCAGATCCAGAACTTCTCTCGAAGCTTCATTCATGTTATTTTCAGATGCAGCACATACAGCTTCCAGCAGTTGAACTTCATGTCTTCTAAATGCTTCTTTAGAAATAAAGGGCAAGTTTAGAGTGAACAACAGTTTTTTTCCAGCTGTATAACCCTTTCCAATAAGTCTTAAACCAAGCACTAAGAAAAAATTTATAGTGTTTTTTTTGTTGTTCTTGGGAGATGAAGAAAAACCGTTTCTATATCCACACTTGCAAACCAAGCAAAAGTTTGAGCAAAGTCCAAATTTTGTTTCTTCTATCAGCTGCAAGCCAGTTTCAAAACACAGTGGGCAACAGAGCATGGAAAACACAGAAACTAGCGTAGCGATATCGAATAGTCTGTTTCCTTTCAGACCATTATCTTCATAAACAGTCAACTGTTCCATACCTGAAGGAATTTTTAATTTAGATGAGCTGGCAGTTATCACTTCATCACCATCAA
The DNA here is from genome assembly GCA_907164885.2 of Dolomedes plantarius. Lineage (NCBI taxonomy): Eukaryota > Metazoa > Arthropoda > Arachnida > Araneae > Dolomedidae > Dolomedes > Dolomedes plantarius. Next base: position 126,692,820 of record OU015496.1, read on the forward strand.
CTCGCTTCGAATTCGTATAACGATTACCATGAAAACATCTTTTTTTAGATTTTTTAGATCTTACTTTAGGCATTTTGAAATAAAGTAATCGAAATAAACAAGTTTAAAAAGAATTTAAATACAAAAGCAGTGAAGATCAATGTAAAATATAATCAAAAATGAAGCGTAGAATAAAGCGTCGAACAAGCATGAAAGAATGTAAACAAGCATTGCTAAATCGCCGTTGTTGCCATTTTATGAAAAACAAAGTGAGAAAAAACTGTTGCCAGGTGCAAATAAATGAATCCAGATTTTAAAATTATAAGATTTATTGATAATTGAATATAAATAGAGTACAAAAACGCTAAAAAACGGTGTTGTTTACATATCTGCTGGCCCTTTAAATGCTACTTCCGGTTTTGAAAATATCACTTCCGGTTTACTAAATTGGCTATAACTTCTGTTCTAATTATCATAAAAACAAAATTAAGACGGTTTTGGATTCCCAAAAGAATGCCCTATAAGATAAAATAATAATAAAAATTTCGACATTTTGACCAAAAATCGGCATTCTAACGTAGGCAGTCCCCTTAAAGTTAAGGTGACCCATAGTTCGGTTCGACACCCGCAAAGTAATAGTGTGGAAAGATGGCATCGAACTATAAAACGGTTAATTAAGGTTTTATGTTTAGAGTCAGGGCAAGATTGGGAGAGCATTCTCCCCGCCGCTTTACTTGCATTACGGACTGTGACCCACGAGTCAACAAATTTTAGTCCGGCAGAACTGGTCCACGGGAAAAATCTGAGAACCCCCGAGACTTTGCTCTACGAGCATTGGACCAATGCGGAAGATGAAGAAAGCGCTGTTACAGAGTATGTGTTCGGGTTGTTAAACCGCCTAAAAAGATGTCAGGAACTCGCTTCAGAACGAGTTATAGAACAACAAGGGAAGAGGAAAAATTATTACGACCGAGACGCAGTTCAGAGAAGGTTCAGACCAGGGGATAAGGTTTTGGTTTTAGCAGCTTCCAGACCAAATCGACTTGCTGTACAATGGGTAGGGCCCGCGACAATCGAGAGTCAGTTGTCTGACACTAACTATATTGTGCAGGTGCCAGGTAGATCTGCGAAGTCGCAAATTTATCACATAAATTTGTTAAAACCATATCATCAGAGGGTGGAAAATGTAAATTTTCTGTTGAATGAAGAGGTAGGTCAGGAAAAATCCGATTCGGACTTAGAAATACCGTATCCTGTCGCGAACCCGACTCTTTTCGATTTCGACGAAATCGTTAAAGAGAACGACTTAGGAAATAGGTGTACGCCCGACCAAATAAATCAGCTGGGAAAACTACTAGGATCCCACGCTAAAATATTTTCTAATGAACCCGGTCGCACTAACTTCATCGAGCATGACATCCAGCTGATAAGCGATAAACCTGTTCGATCAAAGCCATACAGAACTTCTCCCCGACAAAACGAAATATTAAAAACCGAAATAAAGCGCATGCTAGATCTCAATATCATAGAGATAGGTGAATCAGACTATACGTCTCCTATGATTTTGGTAGAAACTCCGGGTCGAGACCCCCGACCATGTATTGATTACCGGAAACTGAATTCAATGATCAGGGTAGAATATTTTCCGCTACCAAATATAGAGGAAAGGGTTGAAAAGGTCAGTGCCGCGAAGTACATCACGGTCATAGATTTGACAAAAGGTTACTGGCAGATACCCCTGAGTCCCCGGGCGCAGAGACTCGCTGCGTTCGTGACAACTTTTGGGACGTATCGACCCTTGGTAATGCCATTTGGGTTAGTAAATGCCCCGTATAGTTTCTCGATGTTTATGTCTCAACTCTTACAAGGTTGCGAAGAGTTCGGGGTTCCCTATCTAGACGATGTGGCTATTTTCTCGGAAAGCTGGGAAGAGCATTTGAACCATATTGATATTGTGTTAAAAAAGATCGCGCAAGCTAAACTAACGATAAAACCTGCCAAATGCCAATTCGCACAGAACCAAGTGAAGTACTTAGGGCATATTGTAGGAGGGGGAAGCAGAACACCTGCTCAAGCAAAGGTCGAAGCGGTGTTAAATTTTCCTCCCCCGAAAACGAAGACGCAGGTGCGCCAATTCTTAGGACTTAGCGGGTACTATTCCCGGTATATAATGGGATACGCGCTTATAGCGGAACCATTGACACGCTCTTTAAAGGGTCGAAACCGGAAGGAAAGTATTGAGTGGACAGAGGAGTGTGAAAGCGCCTTCCAAGAACTAAAAACAAAACTAACGGAGAAACCAGTACTATACGCTCCCGATTTCTCTAAGGAATTCGTGATACAAACCGACACGTCCGACAAAGGAATAGGGGTAATATTGGCACAAAAGGGACCAAATAATGCGGAACATCCCGTTTTGTTTTTAAGCAGGAAGTTCACTGAGAGTGAGCAGAAATATTGTGCGACCGAAAAAGAATGCGCCGCAATTATCTTTGCCTTAAAAAAGTTGCGACATTATTTAGATGGACAGCCATTTACGATCGAAACCGATCACAACCCACTGGTTTTCCTGAAGAATAATGCCGGAAATAACCATAGACTTATGAGGTGGTCTCTAGCTATGCAACCATTTAATTATAAGATTGTTCATAGGCCAGGGTCACAAAATAAACACGCAGACTGTCTCAGTAGAGCAGACTGATTTAAAAATAAATTGAATTGAAACATTTTTCATTTTTTTTCGTATTGTAATTGGAATTAATTGTATTGTTTTTAAATTAAGAAATTGTGATAAGATAAAGTTTTCTTTTTAGTTGAACCTCTAAACCTAAGATAGTGTTGTAAATATGAATGTTTTTTTTTGTGTTTCTGTAAATATAAATGACATTTAATGTTTTAATTGAGGTATTGTGTTAGTGTAAAATTTTTTTTTTATTGTAAATTAAGTGTAACATGAATAGTAAACTTAACCTAGAAGTTGATGCATAAATTAAAATTGTTAGGAATGCCTCTGGAGATGGAATACAAGTAAGATACCTGTACCTAACCCTTGATTTTCAGATTTTGCAGAACCGCAAAATCTCTTCAAAGGGGGGAGGGGCTGTGGCAATTTCCCCCCCTCGAGGCGAGTAGGAACACCATTAAAATCGCCGCTAGCCGTGAACCGATGCTAAAGAATAGCCGACCCCGCGAGTGGAAGAGGACCACAATGGGCACCTCTTCGGGACGCATTCCTGGGATGAAAAGAGGAGACAGTCTGGCGCCATATTTTGACAGTGGCCGACAATGACAGTTTACGCCCTGAAACGAGATCGCTAATGAGTGAGCGAGCGATGAAGATGTAATAATCGGCATCGTTTTTTGCGCACGGCTAGACGCTCAGCCTATCCGGAGCGAGCTATAGAGAGGAGGCTAGAAAGAATTCCACCAGGGATCAAGTTTTTAAAATAAGCCGACGAGGGCTTGAAGACGAGTTTTGTGCGGAGAGTTTTTCCTTAGAGAGTTTAGGAGTGATACCTGATCTCCTAGCTCCACGCACTTTTAAGTGACTTGTTTTTTGTGAGGCTCTGCCCTCTACGTGAGAAGACCCTTTTTCACCGATAAAGGTCGGGGAAACCGATCGGAACTTGATCTCCCCAATTGTGTTATTTCAGAGAAGCTGCTAGCTTCCAGTGGACGAGTGCGGGCCCTTTTTCTGTGACCTGACCAGCAGTTCGTCGCCTCGTTTTAGCGACAGTGTGCTCCATCCTTGAGAGACAGATGACGATTCCTACTCCAACTTCTACGGACTGCTTTGTATATATATTATTCGAGATCGCGGCCTAACCGTGTTTATTAAATAAAACTGAAATCCTCATTATCTTAAAAGTCTCTATTTTAGTAAGCTGTCTACCTTACACGTAACCTGTGACGCTACCTAAGTGTCTGCTTTTGACACAAATCGCAGGAATACGTTACATTATCCTTTGGGGATTGCCGAAAGTCTTTTGTTGCAATTTCAATTTATCCAGGGCATCTTCTGTGGTGGTAGATCTTACGGGATACAGCCAGGTGAACTTCGTGAAGGCGTCGACTATTGTGAGGATATGTTGGTACCTTTTGTTGGTAGAGGGCATAGGACCAATGAAATCTACGTGATAGGTGCTTAACGGTACATCTTCTTTCGGAATATGGTATAGGAAACCTTCTTTTTTCCCTCTCTTTCTGTTGGTTAAAATACACGGTACACAGTTAACGATCACGTTTTGCACTTGTCTGCTTAAATTAGGTATGAAAAATTCTCGTTTAACTATTTCTTCTGTTTTTGCAGCTGCGAAGTGTCCTTTCTCATGAGCTAGCTTGATTAGCTCAGTTTGCATATCTCTTGGTACTACTATTAATTCACGGCCATCTGCGTATTTGTATAATATTTCGTTTTTAATGAAGAAGTCTGAAGTAGGGTTTGTTTCAATCAGTGATTTAAAATTTTGAGTGTTTTCGTCTCCTTGTTGAGCTCTTTTCAATCTGGCGGTGAGAGTATCGCTTGTAATTATGGTGACGGGGTATCGGCTTAAAGCGTCTACATGTTGCATTCTCTGGCCGGGTCGATGCACAATTTCGTAATCATAATTTTCCAACAGTAGTGCCCATCTCGCTATACGAGTAACTAAATCTTTTTTGTCCATAGTCTTTTGAAAAGCTGAACAGTCCGTTATGATTTTGAAATGTTGCCCTAGAAGGTAGATTCGAAATTTCTTTAAAGCGGTGACAACAGCAAGAACTTCCAGTTCATAGCTACTGTATTTCTCCTCGGCTGGAGTAGTTTTCTGCGACATGTATTGAACAGGGTGAAATTTTCCGTCATCCGCTTCCTGGAGCAAGACAGCGCCATATCCTTGTTGGCTTGCATCGGTGTGTAGTTCGGTCCTTTTCCCTTGCTGAAAAATGCTTAAAACGGGACTTTCAGTTAATAGTTTCTTGAGCTTTTCGAATGCTTCAATTTGGGCTTGTTGGAATACAAATGGATTGTCTTTTCTTGTTAGATCACTCAGAGGTTTCGCTATTTTAGAGTACGCGGGAATAAATTTTCGAAAGTAGCCGGTTAGTCCTAAAAAACTTTGGATCTGCTTGACCGTTGTTGGCACTGGGAACTTCTTGACGGCTATCGTCTTCGCAACTGACGGGCGTATTGTTCCGTTTTCGACGACGTGACCCAAAAATTCGACTTTCCTACTTAGGAATCGACATTTCTTAAACTTAATTTCTAAGCCATACTTCGAGGCAACTTCAAACACTTTCTTTAGTTTTTCTAAACCTTCTTCTTCATCTTTTGCCGGAATTATCAAATCGTCCATGTAAATTACTACAATACCTTTTCGCATTAGTTCTCGAAAAATACTGTACACATATCTTTGGAATACGCTGGGACTAGTGCTTAGGCCGAAAGGTACTTTATTGAACTCGAATTGTCCGTCCGGAACAACGAAGGAGGTGAGATGTTTGCAGTCTTCATTGACATCGACATGGAAAAATCCATTTCTCAAATCTAACGTAGTATACACCTTGGCTTCTTGGAGTTTATCTAACACGTCTTCTATCAGCGGCAATGGAAAACGATCCTTGACTAATTTCCGATTCAACTTTCTGTAGTCCACACACAATCTAGTGGTGCCATCTTTTTTCTTGACTAGCACAATTGGACTCGCATATTCGGATGAGCTTGGTCTTATAATTCCTTGTTCAAGCCATTCGCCGACTTGCTTGTTGACTGTTTGGTTCTCGGTAAAGGATAAGCGACGTGCAGGCTGGTAAACCGGTATGTCATCTTTCAAAATAATCCTCATGGACACGTTTGTCGTTTCGGTCTTATTTGGCTCATAGTTGGAGATCAATTCAAACAGTTCTTTTCTTATTCGTGGATTGCTAACATGTTTGACTTCAATTTCGTCTTCAGTTTTCGTTTCGTATACTTGTGTGTGCATGAACCAAGTTTTATCTTCATATTTACGGAACTGAACACTTTATTTGTCGAAGAAGACGGAGGCTTGTTCCAAAATATCTGATCCGATTACTGCCTGAAATTCTAAACACGACGTAGGTACGATGTGCCACGTGAGGGAATATTCTTTTCCATCCAATTCAATTTTCCGTTGGAACGACCCTTTTGTTTTGACTTCGTACTTCCCTAATCCAGATAACACTACTATGTCTTTCGAGAGTTCTGAGGGTTCGATTATTCCTTCGCACATATCTTCACGAATGAGCGTCGCTGAACTGAATGTATCGATGAGAGCTTCAAAAGTCTTGTTACCCATGGTTATTTTCTTTGTTTTAACTCTTCCTTGAGATATTCGTGAGCAGACTTGAACCGGAGAGTTTGCAGATTTATTAATGTTTGGGTTTTTGGGTCGCTTTGTACAATCTACGGCATAATGACCCTGTCCTTTGCAGTAGCTACAGATTAGTTGCTTATTTCTTCCGGCGTAAGGAGTTCCGTTCGATTGAAAGTATTTTTTTTCATGCCTATTGCTCCCAATTTGGAAATGTTCAGGTCTTCGAGAATAAGTATCGTTAGATCCTCTGGCTTCATATTTTCCTTTCGCGAATGAGTTGGATGACTTTGGTTTTAATGTTCTTCGGACATCTTCATATTCTTCAAATTTTTTAGCTTGTTCGGCAGGTGAGTTAATAGTAGACCATTCGTCTAGAAAATGTTGCTGAAACTCGTAAGGTGCTTTCTTCTTAATTTGATCGGCTATAATTAACTCTCGCAGTTGATCGAAGGTTTCTATTTTCAAACCGGAAGTCCATCTGTCGAAATACGTCTGCAGTTCGCAGTGAAATTTTTGCCATGTTCGCTCATCAGATTTTTGGTGAGATACAAATAGTTGACGAAGTTTTTCCGGAGACAACTTAAATCTTTTCAATAGTAAATCCTTGACGTGGTCGTAGTTATTACATTTATCCGCTGGTTCTCTTGCGATCAAATGAGCAACGTCAATGGGTATCAATCCTATCATTCTCTGTACCCAATCTTTCTTCGGCAAAAATATCAATTCTGCGTGCCGTTCAAATAAGGTGAGGTTCAAGCTGATGTCATCCTTCATATTAAACTTATGGAAAGTTTCGTGAATCAATTTATTCGGCGATTGGACGTTTTCGGCGTTGTTCGTCGTATTGACACTCTGTTGAGCCTGTATTCGTAATTTCTCGAATGTCCTCGCAATTCGTAATGTCCTCGCTCTTCTCGCTTCTGTTCAATTTCTCTATCTTCTGCTTCTCAGCGTAATTTTTCTTCTTTTTCTTCTGCTCTTCGGCGTAATTTCTCTTCTTTTTCTTCTGCTTCTCGGCGTACGCGTTCCTCAGCTATGCTATCGATCAGTATTTTGACATCTTCCTCTACGTAATTTGGACTTTTCACGATCAGTTCTTTTATTCGAAGTTTAGTTGAACCCTCTTGGATACTTAACGACAATTCTGAGGCAAGTTCTGTCAGGTCTTCCCTTTTCTTAGAGAGAAGAAATGCCATTTCGTATAAAAATAAATCGGAGTGGTAACCCAGAGAACAAATTTAATTTAAAACTTAGTTCAATATTTCTTCAAAACTTATTCTCAATGTGAGAAATTTATTTAGTCGCATTTAAAAAAGAAAAACGCTTGCTCAACCAGGAAGAAAGATAAAACGTGAACAATTAAATGCAATCTCTTACGATATTCGAATAAAACAAACAAATATTAGAAACTTCTGAAATCCGAAAATGGCACTAAAAAAATATGCATAAACAACTTTTCAATTATTCACAATACCCAATTATTCATAAACAACTTTTAAAAAATATATCCTGTTCTGGTTTTAAAAGATGCAATAAAAGAACATTATTTGAACTCATGTTTTCACACAAAATGCAAAAAATCCTTTCTCAGCATTAGACTAAACAGAGAGAGAAAGATAAACACCTGTCGCGACAGCTATTCGCCTAATGTCTGCGAACGAGCGGAAATGATTTTTTTCATTTTATCACTCTACTGTTAACATCTGATAGCAAACAAACACTCTGAGGGTAAAACTTTAGCTTTTCAATGTTCTATATCGAACAAGGCTGTATACCATAAAAATGGGTTAATTGATATCAGAAAAAGGTTAAATATTTAAATATAGACTATTCTTAATTTATAAACATGGAAAGATAAATATTCAAATGAAATTTCGACACTTATATATTTCATACAACGTAATTGTTATATCCCTCGAATAATATGACTATGTTAATACCATTTTATACAATCAATGTATTGGCGATTGTTCTTTGGCATTGTCTCCTTTGCTTAATAATAAACATCACTGACCTGGCGATGGCGATTTCTCGGCGATTAATTTGCTGTCCCTCTTTCGCTGGCGGGCTGATTTCTTTGGCGAATCTGTTAGCTGTAGACTTAAAAAAATACATTAGCATAGGACGTTGGTCTGTGAGCGAAAACCGAAAAGGTGAACCGGAAAGGAAAAAAATACTCTTAGTTAAAAATAAAATTCTTCAAACCGAAAACGGAAGTAAAAGTATAAAATTCTTCAAATCGAAAACGGAAGTAAAAGTAAGGATGTTCCTAGGCAAATGCCTAATGTAAGGAAGCAGGTTGTAATCCCGGCCGAGCCCCCAATTTGTAGGACGGCGTCTAGGGGTAAGTAACTTTACGGAAAGAATTATACGAAAGGAATAAAAAGATTAATATCTAAACTAACATTTTATTTACTTTTAAACACATAAAGAAAAGACATCACGCTATTTACAATTTACAAATTTACGAGGAAGGTAAATTAAGGTTTTACTACAGAGCATGGTTCACCTGTGAGATGGGGACTCCGAAATATCCCAATTCGTTTAGCGAATTCGATAAAAAACGCGACGCGGGGAAGAAAGGCACGACTTTACTCGTCCATGTCCGCGGAGGGTCTGCGAGTGAGCTTCAAATGCTCTCCGAAAAGGTGGCGTCACGCGCGCGCAAAGCTTTCCTATTGGACGCTTAAGCCCAACGGAATAAAATTCGTTCAGGTCGAAGTTTCCATCTCTCACAAATTAATTTTCTACATATATATATATATATATATAATAAATACAACGATCAATGTATACAAATGATGTAAGAAAACAAAAAAAATATTTTTTTAAAAATCGTAAGGGATATTTTTATAGACAAAATAATGTAGAAGAAAATATTCAAATTAAATCTAATAGGACATACTAAAGAATATAGTACAGTTTGAGGAACATATCTTTTACTGTATTTTAATATTTTTTTGGATAATGTCCAATTGTCTGCCGCATTAGCAAGAAAATTTTTTTTTGTCTATTTCGTTGTTACGTGACGATAAATTTATTTTAAGTACCAGAAAAAGAAATCACATGATCAGCGTTTAATAAATTAAATTGTAAAAATTAATCTTTAAAAATTCACCAAAAATCAGAAAATGGAGGTAAAGATTCGAAAAAAATTTCATTTTAAAGGAATTTTTATGATCTTGTTCGTGATATAAATTTTACATCCCTAAAATTATTATTTTAAATGCAAACTTTAAAAAAGTTACAAAAACAGCTTAAAAATTTAATTTAAAAAAATCTAAGAAGAATTTTTCAAAAATCTTTCTTAGTGCACCCCTACATTATAAGAAGAATCGCCATGCAAAATTTCAGTCCTTAGGTTCAGCGGTTTGGCCTGTACTTTGTATGTCATTCAGTCAGTTACGGAAATGTTTTATATATATAGATTTTTATTACTATCTTAATATCGTAACGTTAACTGCATGCGCACGCATTATTTTCCTATACTTTTTTTTATTATCTTTATAATAGCGTAATTTTTATATGATTTTAAGCAACAATCGTTTTTAGCTGGCATTCAATTGGCTGTTAAAACTTTATATTTACACCCTATTTTAAAGAAGTAGGGTGTAAATTGTAGGGTAGAAAGTTGGTAAAATCAAAATTTTGTGCAATGTATTTAATTTCTCGATTAAAAGTAGTTTTTTTCTAAAAATTAATGTATTTCGCTTGGAAAGCAAAATATTTTATGCACGCGGTTTAAATTATTATTACTATCTTTATATCGTAACGTTAACTTCATGCGCGAGCATTATTTTCTTATGCTTTTTTTATTATCATCTTTATAATATCTTTATTTTCATATGGTTTTAAACAACTATCGTTTTTATTCATATTATGTTGGTTTTTTATTAATTAAAAATTAAGGGTAATTAATTTCGATTCCGGAAGTTCTTAGTATCTTTATTTTCATATGCTTTTTCATTTACGAATTATTCAAATGTTGGTTAAAAAACTTATGTAATTCATACATTTGCGTGAGTTTAATTATTGTAATTAATAAATTTATATTTCTGGAGAGGATGTTTCAGGTTTTAGTGGTACTATGATGAAAGGCTGAATCTACAGGCCCAGATTTCCGCATGGGCAAGTGGGGCACTTGCCCAGGGCCCCCAAATTTATGGGGCCCCCTAGTTTAGTATTAAGTTGTACATATTTTTGAAAATTTGGTTTTAGGTTAATTCAGTAAAGGTGGGCAGTGGCGGATACAGAAAAAAAAAATCCTGGGTGGGGCACAGTGCACCCACTATATTCATTTCAAAAGAAAATTTCCTGAATTTATTTATTAACATTAAAAGTAAATTAATTAACACATTATTATTATTATTATTTTTCAAATGTTTGACTTGTTGGTCGAAAATTTTTTGAATTTCCGGTCTGAATTTATGGGGGGGGTATGTGTCCCACATGTTCATGTGGAAATCTACTCCTGGAGGGGGGGCACATGGCCTCCCTCTGTATCTGTCCTTGGAGGGGGCCCCCAAGTCTGCTTTGCCCAGGGCCCCATTGGGTCAAAGTCGGGCCCTGTGAATCTACCAAAATTCTGAGGAGTTTATTATGGAGAGAAAAGGAATTTAATATGTAGAGGATGTATTTAGGAGTTAAATGTGGAGAGGAGTTGAATGGTTTGCAGCCCTTAATCAAACACTTCATTTTTTAAGAGGCAACACTGCAGTCATATCATTGTTCTATTGGAAATTTCTGCTGAACCTGTAATTTCAGCTTCTTTTTTTTTGCCCCAATGATGAAAGGCTAATTCTAGCTGAATTCTGAGGAGTTTATTATAAATTTATATATTTATAGATTTCACGAGGTTTTTTTTCTATGTTATTTATACTGTGCTTAGTTTTAAATTAATTTTGGTTAACAAACATTAGAGAATTTGACATTTTTACTTTTCAGATTTTAGTACTACAATGATGAAAGGCTGAAATTCTGAGACGTGTATAACATTTCACATATATTTTTTCTATGTTATTTATACTGTGTTAATTTTTAAATTGATTTTGGTTAAGAAACATCCTTAAAATCCCGGGCATCGTCGGGTACTTAAGCTAGTATAACATAAATTTAATAGCGAGGAATTGTTTGCCATAGTAAACTCCGCTTGTTGCAGGAGCTCTAGACCGATACAAAGTTCGGTCTGCATTCTTGCCGCTAAAAGGCGTACATAGACAAATGGGTGGAGACGTTACAACAAACATTACGTAACAGACCCTGCAGTCCGAACGTCGAAAATGAACGTCGAAGGTGAGAATGTCGACGAAGAGAACATAGAAGAGTGGCATGCGACGCAAGTGAGTCGGGGTTTGAACGACTGACTGACATAGAGATAACGAACAAAGCAATAGGAGTGAACGAGAATGAAGAACAAAATAAAAGTGAAGACGAGGCGCCTACGCGGATGACATACGAAACTGCTTTGCAGCACGTAGACGGATTGCTTCAATATTTAGAGTAACAAGACAACGATGCACATCTGTCAGAAAAAATCATGTTAAGGAAAGTACAATTTAGAATAAAGAAAAGGGGTTTTCAAAGCAAGAAGCAAAAACGAGTGACTGATTTTTTTAAAAAGGTGTAACTGAACACTTTTTGTACATACAGTATGTATGTATTGTTTTTTGTTTACCGTTCTTTATATTAGTGATTTAGACATAGAGCAAATGTGTCTGCTGTACTGTACATATGTAAGTATTTTAAAAGTTTTATTATGTTTTTGTACAATAAAACATAGTTTTTATGTTGAAATATTTTTTTTTTTGTGTTTGCAACTCATTTTTAGACATTTTCGGGTTATCCGCGATTTTTGTTATCCGCGGTGCCCTTGACACCCAATTCCGCGGATAATCGGGGCTCTACTGTATATATATATATATATATATATATATATATATATATATATATATATATATATAAAATTAAGCGTATAAAACTTAAAATAAAAAGGGGGGAAAATAAATAAAAAGACTAAACAAAGCTTAATTTAAAAGAAAAACTTTACCTTGAGCCAGTCAATCCACATGAAAAAAAATTAAAATAAATTCAAAATTGTCAGTCAATCAAACACTAAAATACATTAAATTCCTGCATGTTACATTTATAGTACATAAAACATGATTTATCATTTGCTCAACTTTCATGAAAGCCACTACAATTAATCCGCGCGAAAATTAATCCAATGACACTCATCAAAGTTAAACAATAGGTGGAGAAAATTATTAAAGTATTTAATTCACTGTATATTTAATTTATATATATTTTTTTAATTATAAAGCGATACACAACAACTAGAGTGTCACAGGGCGTTGACGTGGATTGGCTCAGAAAAGTCATTTTTATATTTTTTAATGTCTTTTAAACAATACTATGTAATTTGTTACAAAACATAGTTTTTATCGTAATAAACGGTAAGTCTGCTGAGTTAAGGATTTTGTTTTGCTTATTACACATATTACCCGGATTATCCGGATTTTCGATTGTCCAGATTGCCTATGGTCCAGTTAGTCCGGATAAACGAGGAGTATCCGGATTTAATTACTGTATAATAATTAAAATGTTCAGATATTTGTATATTATCTTCTAATTGTAAAGATTGAATTTCACGACTGCAATATATTTTACCAGCTTCAGTATGCTCTATTAAAGTTTTTAGTATTTTCTTCCTGCGTTTATTTATTAAAATCACAATATAGTTATCATCGGATATACTCCCATTCCTCTCTGGAAACAGGAGGATTTGTTTAAATTAGAGTCAAGAACATTAGAACAGGACAGTGAATCAATGTACTCTGTTGATGTACCGTTTAACAAGCAATTGATTTTATAGGTCTGAAGCGGAAACAAGGGACACTTTTCAGTTCTGTTATCATGAAGAAAATGGATTAATAGGAGGGTGATTATGTCTTGATATGGGCAGGTGTCATGTTTATAGTTAAGCACGCGGAGTTCCATAACTCTGACCAGAGTGCCCTTAAGCACGATCAGTGGCGCACCCAGGGGGGGAAAGAAGTAGAAATATTGATTTTGCATTATAAATATTTTTATTCGTTCATCTCGGCCCTCCCATGCATTATAAATATTTTTATCCATTCATCTCGCCCCCCCCCACCCCAAAGAAAAAATCCTGGGTGCGCCACTGAGCACGATGTACGAAGATGAGATTCTGGAACTTCCTGTTAGATTTTTCACGGATACTGTGGGATTAACAATCCATATTCATGGATAGTAATGAACTTCCTTTTCAGCTAAGATGTTGGATAATGTCTCTAAAGTAAAGATATCCTCCGCTTGAAGGCACCAGTAAAATTTTCAAACATGACTCCTAAAGAGCACTTTCTGAACCTTCGATTGATAGATCCATTTGGATTAACTGAGTTTTTGGTTCTCCTGAAAAATGTTACCTCGTCGCTATCTAAATTAAAAACCACCTGTGGGGTGATTATAACAGACTTCGATAGGTCAGTTGCTATTGGTATATCTGAAGAAAATTCAAGAAATATTAAATCCAAGAATTCAAGAAATTCAATGCAACCAAGAATTCAAGCGTCATGCTTTATTACGTTCAAGAGTCCAACAAAAACTAACACACGCTTCACGCAAACCACGAAGGAGCCAGGTGGCGCTACCAGTACGCCAAAAACAAATATCTCTATATATATAAATGAATGTTTGTTTGTTCGTTCGTATTTTATCAGCTGCCGTACCGTTCATCCGATTGCGATGAAACTTGGTCAACTTATTGCTTGAACTTGCGCGATGGTTATAGACTATTTTCATTCCGCTACGACGTTCCATTCCCGAATTATGTTAGAAGTATCAACGGATATTGGAAATGGCCAAATTTCCCAGGATATTTTTGTTCAAAGCCATTGTAACATTTCATTGTTGCCAATTAAATTAAAACATTTCCTTAAAAATAAACAGACATGAATTAAAAACATGATTTATTCATATATTGGCGCATGCAAGAATGAATTTAATATACGTATTATTTTTCATGTACGTGGCAACGCCGGAATATTTCTTTTTAAAAATGAAAATATAAGGATGGAAAGTCATTCATTTTCAATGAATGTGTTATCTATCCATTTCATGAATTGAAACTATCCCAAGCTACCTGTTCAAACTCAAATGTACTGCAGGAAGTAACATAATTTAGCTGAAATTTATTGTAGTTCTATCAGAATTTTAAATAAATTGATTTTCATAATTTTCCAGTTTTATACACTCATGGACAAAAAAATTAGCGCACCAAGAAATAATTGCGGGATCGTAACGAAACTTGCAATGAAGGTACATGTCGGGGAGATATGCAAATGATTAGAAATGCAGCGTGATTGCGCATTACGTATAGCCGGTAGAGGGCGTTGAACATCGTACTCTGTGGAGTATAAAACAGGTAACCAAAGCTTGTTTGAGTGTGCTGAATCATTTACAAAGGAAGAGCTGAGATAGACATGCCATTACGCCGTGTTCGAAGACAATATAAGCAGTTGTCTCAGTTTGAGAGGGGGAGAATCGTCAGGATGATGGAAGCTGGGTGGTCAGCTAGGTGAGTAGCTCGTCAATTAGGCCGCTCTGATTGTTTTGTGAGGAGGTTTTGGGACCAGTGGACCCGAGAGATGTCATGTAGACGAATACCAGGCTCAGGACGCCCTCGGCAGACCAGTCGTCGAGAAGACCACCACATCGTAAGAAATGCACGCGTACAGCCAACTGCTTCATCGGCCGCCATCCAGGCACAGGTAGCACCTTCACTAGGGGCCTCTGTGTCTTCTCGAACCATACGAAGGCGCCTGGCTGAAGGACAGTTGGTATCGCGGCGCCCATTACGTGTGCTGCCCTTGACGCCCACCTATCGACGCCTCCGTTTGGATTTTTGCCGCGCACGAAGAAACTGGACTGCAGCGGAATGGAACCAGGTCGTCTTTAGCGACGAATCCAGATTCAATCTCGGCAGTGATGACAATCATGTTCGTGTGTGGAGAGCCCGTGGCGAACGCTTCAATCCTGCCTTTGCTGTACAGCGACACATCGCTCCCACAGCTGGTGTGATGGTATGGGGTGCCATTGCCGACAATACACGGTCACCCCTAGTATTGTTCCGTGGCACCATGACAGCCCAGTGGTATGTTCATGAAATCCTGCAACCACATGTGTTTCCACTCATGCAACGGATCCCAGGAGCCATTTTTCAACAAGACAATGCTCGGCCTCATACGGCAAGGGTGTCACAAGACTGTCTCCGCACTGTTACTACCCTTCCTTGGCCTGCCCGATCCCCAGATTTGTCTCCAATCGAGCATATCTGGGATCATTTGGGACGACGAGTTGGGCATCCCACGAGTTTGAACGAACTAGAGGCAAGGTTGCAGCAAATATGGAACGAAATGTCTCAAGACATCATACAGAACTTGTATGACTCCAATGCCCGATCGTATCGCATCGTGCATTCGCGCTAGAGGGGGTCCAACGGAGTATTAACTCCTCCGTTCTTTTGCCTTTTTTTCTGAAATAAATTATCCTTTTTCTTTGATTTTCTTATCATTTACTTATATCAAAGTAGTCATTACGTATGTAAAATTTCGTTTCATTTTGACGACTCCTTCTTGGTGCGCTAATTTTTTGTCCATGAGTGTATATTGGGCTTTTTTTTATTAATAGTTAAATGTAGACTTGGAATTATATTTTGCTTTTCCTCTTTGGTAACTTTGAGAGCATGTAGATGTTATCTAAAGAATGAAACACATGTTCTATCAAAATCTATATATATATAAATGAATGTTAGTTTGTTCGTATTTTATGCGCTGCCGTACCGTTCATACGATTGCGATGAAACTTGGTCAACTTATTGCTTGAACTTGCGCGAAAGTTATAGACTATTTTCATCCCGCTATGACGTTCCATTCTCGAATTATGTTAGAACAAGTTTGCGCGGTATCAAGGGATATTTTTGTTCAAAGCCATTGTAACATTTCATTGTTGCCAATTAAATTAAAACATTTCCTTAAAAATAAACAGACATGAATTAAAAACATGATTTATTCATATATTGACGCATGCAAGAATGAATTTAATATATTATTTTTCATGTACGTGGCAACGTCGGAATGTTTCTTTTTAAAAATGAAAATATAAGGATGGAAAGTCATTCATTTTCAATGAATGTGTTATCTATCCATTTCATGAATTGAAACTATCCCAAGCTACCTGTTCAAACTCAAATGTACTGCAGAACACGTTGACTTAGCTAGAAACACGTGCGTTTAGTCTTGACGCGATGATTTATATAACTGAAGTGACATTGAAACATAGCAGATTATTTAGTTTTGAGAAAGAATTACAATCATGAAATACGTGTATATTATAATTAAGAAAGTCTGAAAGTGGCTTTGAAACGTAGCAGACGATTTAGTTTTGAGAAAGAATTCCGAGCATGAAATACGTGTATATACTTTTTCTATAATAATTATCAGATTTGCTGTGTTTTAATATTGAATGTGATCTCAATCCATTCAAACATTATTGATTCTTTTTCTATAATAATAAATCCATTCAAACGTTATTGACTAGCTGTAAATTAATGCTTTAAAATGCCCAAAAGGAGGAGATCAACTTTTAATCCTGCAGAAGTAAGGGGAAAATGTCAAAGATTGTTGAGAAATGAGCAATGTAATGAAAAAAAACAGAAGAGCACGAAGCCAACAGAATTCGAAATGCAGTTAGACGCACACAAGAATCTGAAGAAAAAACATCCCCAAAAGCTCGAAGGTAACAGAATTCGAATTGTAGTGATCCGAAGTAGTGAGACTGATGAAGAAACTTTTAACGCGTCGAACATACGATTGTCTTCGAGCTTCAACATCGAAAGGAGAGGAAAGCGATGAACAACGACAGCACCGACAACAAACTAAGGACCTGTTCACATAGGAGTCCGTTGCGTTGCGTTAAGGAAAAGATGGCGTTAAGGCGAAAATAAACCAATCATATGCCTCCAAACGAATAGCAATGAAATTTTTAACGCCTATGATTGGTTTATTTTCGTCTCAACGTCATCTTTTCCTTAACGCAACGCAACGGACTCCTATGTGCAGTGGCGCCGGAAGAGTCAAATATAGAGGGGGGGCAAAGTAAAATAGATTAAAACTTTTACATCTTTATTATTAAAAATACATATATACAGTTATAAAAAATAAACTTTTATGTTATTTTATGTTATATTATACCTATCACACGTCAACGTGTACGCGTTTCATAGGAGTTTCGTGTACGGACTCCTATGTGAACAGGCCCTAATGCTATTTGCTACCGCAAAAGAATTTTAGCGAAAACTGTAGAACATCATAACATGAGGCTAATCATTGAAAAAAATAATAACAGAAACTGAATCCCGAGCGAAGCCGGGTAATACATCTAGTATACAATATAATTTCAATTTGCAACAAGCCCTGTATAGTCCCTCACTCTTTGGGGTAAGCATATTTTGCTATTCAACAACCATTCAATGTTAATGCTTGCTTGGAATGGGTAAAGAGACCCATGGACAAAAGATGTGGTTTTACTCAAAAAGCTAGCTTACGGGTATGACCATGGGAGAGAACGAGTATACTCTTGCACACAATAATTTCAAAATAACGTTTTTGTACCCGGGGTAAGTTTTGTTTTTTAAACAGGTATTTAAGATATTTATTCTCCGTTTTGATTACTTTTTTTCTAATTCCAAGAATTTTCCTAAAAATTTAGTTTAATGGCATTTTCAGGGCAGAAAAGTTACGCAATTATAAAAGAATAATTTTAAACGCACACACACACCGCCTCCGTTATGGATCTTTTCGGAGTACCTGGGCCAAAGGCTTTAACTCGAGTGATGACTACGATTAGTGTGAATAAGGGTGCTCATGAAATTGGTAGTAGAGGTTTTAAGATCAAATTACTTTGTAATGGATTATTGTGCTGAGTTAAGGGAAGTTAAATTTAAATGAAAAGAAATCGTGCCTTTAGAGAAACAGTTGTCCTAATAAAAACAAACAAGAAAACGCGAGAGAGAGAGGGGAGAATTAGTCCGGCGCTGACTCAAGTTGAGTAGCACTGGGACGTTTACGGAAAGCAATGTCTCAATAATCATAAACGGGGAATTCAGCAATTATCTCGTTAGGAATCTTGTCGATATCGTTATAAAAGTTGACTGAGAGCTGTTGAACGACCCAACGGAAGGCTCGGATATCGAAAACCCGCCTAATGATCGTGTAGTGATAACCTATTTTATTTGATTTATAAATGCATTTCATTTCATTTCCTGTATAATAGATGGCACCACCATCCAATGTCAATTTATGTTGCACAACACCGATAGGTGGCGTGGCAGTATTGTCTCGAGAAACTCTCGATGCTTGCGAACACTTCGCTCGCTGTAACTGATAGGTGGTGAAGGAGATTGAATAAAGTTTATTTGTTAAGTTTAATATCTGCTTCCATCCATCTAAATCAGGCATCCAACCTTATAACAACCGCATTAGAGATGTATCTGAATGCCTTTCTAATATTTCTCAGAGTTCTATTTCGGAAGCGTTCAATGATATGGATGTTAGATTTGGCAGCTTGGGCCCAGACACGTGCAGCATAGAGAGCTGTTAGAAAAATTACTAACTTATAGAGAAGCACTTTATTCCTATTGTTAAGGTTTGGGGGAGGCTATTTTGAAGTCTACGTAAGTATATCCTATGTTCATCCGGCACAAACAGAACGTAGTTGCATTGCGACCCACGCTTTCTGATATCGGAGGTGGTTTTGAGCTTTTGAGATTCGAAATGAATAAATTTTTTCTCCATGCAATGAATATTGGTAATTTAGGATTTTCTTTCATTTTAGACTGACTTTGAGTTTATAGTTTTCATTTCAATGATAGGGAATTTTTGAGTGGCGGATTTGTTTGATCTGACATATGGATGTTTTACAGAAGATCCAACCGGTTGTCAAAAGTTATGCCATATTCTGGCTTAAAGTTAGGGCCTGTTCACACTGATATTGGGGCCATCGTGATCACGAGTCCGGTAGCAGAAGCGTAAAAGGGAAGATGGCGCTGAGACGGAACAAACCAATCATATGCGTTAAAAATTTCATTGCTAATCGTTTGGAAGTTTGTCATTGGTTAGATATATTTCAATACTTTAACGCTTTTGCTACCGGACTTCTATGTGAAAAGGTCCTTACAGTTTCAAAAGAGATTTTTTCAAAATGAAATTTCCTTAAAAAAAAAAATAAATAAATAAATCTTTTTGAGATTTTGGATAAAACTCATTCCGGCCCATCCAGAGTGTATTTTCCAGTTAAGTGGGCAGGTTTCGCGACAAATATGTGTCATGTCTGTATTGATGACCTAACCATGAATTAAGTCGAACCTAGCAGATTTACATTTTAAGTGTTTTTTAACGGGCTTCTGTTTTCATTTTGCACATTTTGTTAATTTCTTTGGTGGCTGATTAACTTCCGTCCGTCTAACATGTGGAAATTACGAGAAATCACAGATAAAGTGTAAAAATTATTTCCTCTTACATCTCTTTTTTTTATTTAATTATAACTGTTGAAAATAATTGATTTGTACGATTATTTCTAACATAAGTATTGTTAATATTGTTCTGCTTAATAATCATTAGTAGTTTTTCTACAAGTAATGTATGAAACTAACATTTTTTCCCTCCATTAGTGATATTACATGTTTGTCAACAGTAAAAGTGTTTGATATTAATTATATTGCATTATATTGTTTAATTGATTGCAGGGGGTAGAAACCTGAAACTGTCTCATGTTATGCCAGCATTTTTGTCATTGCGACATCACTTATTTACTCAGCTTTGTAAACAGATAACAAGATGATCTTGTAAACTTTACCACTTCGTTATTTTTCCCCAGAGTACACATGCATATGCTTTTGTATTCTGCTGATGTCATTTAATCGTGCGTTGTATATCTAATCATATCTCATACGTTAGATTTTTCATTGGGTAATACTAAAATCAAAGATGCTTGTTTTTTGTTTAAGATATTTGCAGTTGCACTTGAAAAGAGGGATAAAAGGTATTAAAAAATCGTCATATAAAGTAAAATATGAATTTTTAGATTAATGATGAGCTCAAAAATAGTAATAAACACATATAAGGATCACATGACATTTCAAAAGGTAAACATACATAAACATTTTATATATAAAGGGAATTTTAGCAAAAGCTTATATTGTAGGCTCTTCATAGTATTAGTATATTATTTTGGGAAGATGCACATTATAATTTTGCATTGTGTATTCGTTATGCATTCATTGGTTTATATTCATTATCTGGATACACACACACACATATATATATTAATATAAAATAGGTAAGAAAGAAAATCCATTGGTGCTCATGCTTGATCTCATTTTTAATTTATTTTCATATTAAAATTGTTTTTAGGTATTGATTATTCCTGTTCAATCCAAAAGTACATTACTTGTCAAGGGAAAGATTCTGTTATCTTAATTTCAGAGTTATATGATTTTAATGCTAGCATATATTTTTAAGCAATGATGGTTTTGTTGAGAATTTTAAATTCTGATACGATATTTTCATTACTTGCACTTAAGCAATCATGAAATCTGTGATTAATAACAAGGAAAGCAACAAATAAATAAAATTTTAAAACGATTGTCATAAAAAATAGTTTTTAAAGGTATTCTACCTCATAATGATTATTCAAATCATATTTTTTTAATCAAAATATCAGATGTCATGTATATAGTAAGTTTGTTTAGTTAAGCAGTTTTATGAAACTAAATTTAAACTTCTGTAGTATTTTTTCCCATTTGATGTGTCCCAAAGTAGAAAATTTTAGATCTCAATTTTTGTACATACACATTGAATTTTTTTCTGTTTTTAAATGATAATTACTTTTAAGCTCTGAGAATAATCCTTTATTGACATAAGTGATTAATGTTTCTTTTCTGTGGTTTGATTGTCTGTAATATCTTAGCATATATATCCTATATTGCACCTGTTTAAAAAATGAATCTTAAATGAATGTATAAAATAAATTATAAGTACATTTAAATTGGGAACTATAAATGTGGAATAGGAAGTACTCTTCAAATTAATAAGATTTTAAATATTATATTCACTTTATCTTTTTATGTTGTTAGGAATATTAAAGATATTTCTTTAATGTTCCTGAACTTTAAGTTTGAATCTGTTGAATAATTTGTCTACTGTCTTTGCACTATTGAGTAACATTCCTACCATCTCACTATTTCATTATTTCTAAGGAATGAGGTTAAGGCCATTCGTATCACATAGATATATTAAATTGATTTTCAACTGTTTATCAACTTATGAGGCTAAATGTATTCAATTTCTTAGAATAAAATCCAAAGGTCAAATATTTGTTTGAAATTTATTAATTAATCTGTTATTTATGTTAAAAATTGAAAATAACATTACTCAATTTTTAATGTCTTATAAGACTGTCAAAAATGTGTTTTGTTTTTTCAAGTTTCTTGTTTGTCCTTACTGAAGTATATTTACTGTCATTTAAAAGGTGTATATTCTCTGTTTGTTAATTTTCAGTACACAAATAGTTAAAGATTTTTGCTTGGTCTAAAATTATTGTATGCTCTATAGTTTCTGCTCATTGTTAATGAATATAGATTTTAAAATAAGCAGAATTTACAGCATTATCAAACCAATATACTAATGCTCTAAATTCTATTTGTATTTAAAACATTATCATATTGGTTTTTTTTTTTTTTTTTTTTTTTTTAAAGCTAGAATTTACTTGCTTTTCCCTATTCAAATTTATGATAGGGAAGTTTTCTACAAGATGTCTAGAAAGTGGTAATTGGAAAAAATTAATTAAGAGTAATCATACCTAATTTCTGTATTGTTATTTTATTTAATTTTATATTGAATACTTTATTTTTGCTTTTATATCCAATATAGCACCAATGTGGTTATGAACTATACTGAAGTTGAAGCAAAAGTTCGAGAAGCTACTAATGATGATGCTTGGGGTCCAACTGGTCAGTTAATGCAGGAAATTGCTCAAAGTACCTTTACCTATGAACATTTTCCTGAAGTAATGGGAATGTTATGGAAAAGACTTCTTCAAGACAAAAGAAATTGGAGGCGAATATATAAGGTGATAAATGTGCATATGTATTAAATTTTTTTTCTTGTTTATAACTCTGAAATGCTGTTATGAATTTCTTTGAATTTTAATTAACTAGTAGTTGAGTGGTTAATTATAGTTGAGTATTTAAATCTTAAAGCTGTGAGATTGATGTGGTTTGTAGTTTATACCTTGATGTGAGCAGTTGTCGTATGGTGTTCCAGTTTTTCCATGTATTTCACAGCATATAATGTAAATTACAATACGCATAGGGATTGAGGGAACATATCTTTCATAAAGCAGAGTAATTGATGGTGCTTTGTCTATTCAAATCTTGTCTCTTACGTTGAAACTAGAATGCTTCTCATCAATGACAAGAAATGTCTTAATTGTCTTGGGTTTCTTTTCTGTTTCTTGCTCATTCAACAAGCTTTGAATTAGAGACATTAGTTTACTGTTATGAATAAGAGTTACTTCATATGTACATCTATAAAATTATTCAATCATATTTAAAAGTTTCAGCTTTAGTTGAAGGCTTCACAGAATATGCTTGAAATAAGAGAGTGCCTGTTAAATATAGTTGGTTGTTATAAAATCTACAGTAACCAGCTTAGGGATTTAATTCTGAACTAAGTTAATGTAAACATTATTGAGAGGTTTTGTAGAGTAGTATCCATTCAGTATTTAGGCATATTTGATATTTTCAGAAATTTTGGCAAAGTTCATCTGATAGCACATTTTAGCCTGATCTGGCTATGATATCAGTAAAATTTAATATATTTTCTGATTAGTATAATTTTCTCTCAGTACAAGGCAACTTTCTTTTATTTTTAATTTTTGGATGAAAAACTGCTAAATTATTTGTTGTATATAAAGCTCTATTATAGATGTTGATCAAGCAAAGCTTGAAAATTTAAGATATTTACCTTAAAAGCTAGTTGAAAACTGTCATTTAATGTTTATAATTTAAAAGAGTGGGCATAATTTGTAAAATTACACTGGTATAATACACACAACTGTACATGACACATTTGAAGAAAAAAACTTTGAAATGTGTCATGTAAGACTGTTCTAGCTCCAATGAGTCGCATCTTTTATATGCAGCTTTTTAAGAAAATTACTACATTAATAGAAATAAAAAAATAAATTCAGAAAATTAGATGCATCTAAATAATTTTTGGATTATATTCATTTTATAATTATATATTAATTTGTAGCAAGTTTGTTGTAGGCCTGAAAAAGTATCTTTTTGCTCCATAAAATTTATTTTAAGTGAAAATCATTCACAGCAACAGTAAATCTGGTATTCTGTTCTCAATTCTATACTTTTTTCATATCCCAAATTATAAAGTGTATTTCAATGAAGAGTATATACTTTCCTCCATCTGTTCTCAATTAAATAAAATACAACTGCAAAAGCATGCCACCAGTAGTACCATTAGGTACAAATACAAATTAAGAGTTAATTCCTGAAGATTGATTTCAGTACCAGGGATCTGCATTTGGGATTTGTTTGATCTCTAATAAACAAAATGTTTCCAGATATAAGTCTTCTGATATCTGCTGACTTAACATCCCTGTTATTTCATTAGGAGAGAAATCTTGTCAAAGATATCTTTATAGAAATGGCTATAACCCACTTTAGCCTATTATCTTTTGTAAAAGATGAAGACCAGCCTGCTATGAACAAAATAGGAGTATAAGTTTGAAAAAATAAAATTATGTATGGGATATATTTGTTCATTTTAATGATATTAATGTAGTTACTATCTAGGCAGTAACTAGCTTTTGTGCTTGAAATTACACTGCAAATTTTTGTTTTTTGGTAGTTTTAGTGTGATAATACATTTAGAGTATTAGTACATTATCTTTGATTTAAATTTATGACATCAAACGATGATAATGAGTGATGCATTTCATAATTGATATTTTTTTAACTTTGTACTGGATAACTTCATTTTAGTTATTTTTCTGAATAGTTTAGAAATGGTGTTTTGATGTTATATTTTTTCAGGCTCAATATTTTGAAGCATTATTTTTACTATTTTGAATTCACAATAAACTAATAATTTTTATTTTTTAGTCTCTATTGTTACTAGGTTATTTAGTAAGAAATGGATCTGAAAGAGTTGTGACTAGTGCTAGAGAACATATTTATGATTTACGAAGCCTTGAAAATTATACACATATTGATGAATTAGGAAGAGACCAGGGTGTAAATGGTAAGAATTTCTAGCATATTTTATAAAACTTTTAAAAGAATTCTCTTTTGGAACACTTTATTATTACACTATACACTATTAAATTTTACTTATTTATAGGTATTTTTAATACTTTTTTTATATTTCATGTGAAAATAATTAAAATGCTTAATAAGAAATTTCTAGTAAAACATGCCATAAACATTCTCTCTTTTTTTTTTTTTTTAAATGTAAAATTTTTCTAAATTTTAATTTGCAACTGCTTGGTCTATTGTTTGTATTGTAAAATAGACATTAGAAAGAATAAGCCTTTTTTTGATTGATTAATTCTATTAGATTGAATGACAAAATTTTGTTCTACAGGAAAGTCAGTGTACCTGTAATTCTAGTATTATATGCTGATTGAAATTCTATGTTTGCTCCATTTTGTCTGAACTAATTAAAATTTTGGTAAATATTTTTCTTTATACATGCAATAATGGTTGTTCATTGTCAGTTTGTATTTTATGTTCATGTATTGTACAAACATATGTTTATGTCTATATATATGCACATAGGTAGTTAAGTAACATAATTTAGCTGAAATATATTGTAGTTCTATCAGAATTTTAAATAAATTGATTTTCATAATTTTTCAGTTTTATATATTGGGCTTCTTTTTATTAATAGTTAAATGTAGATTTGTAATTATATTTTGCTTTTCCTCTTTGGTAGCTTTGAGAGCATGTAGATGCTATCTAAAGAATGAAACACATGTTCTATCAAAATCTATATATATAAAAATGAATGTTTGTTTGTATTTTATGTGCTGCTGTACCATTCATCCGATTGCGATGAAACTTGGTCAACTTATTGCTTGAACTTGCGCGAAGGTTATTGACTATTTTCATCCCGCTACGATGTTCCATTCTCGAATTATGTTAGAACAAGTTTGCGCGGTATCAACGGATATTTTTGTTCAATGCCATTGTAACATTTCATTGTTGCCAATTAAATTATAACATTTCTGTTAAAATAAATAGACAGGAATTAAAAACGTGATTTGTTCATATATTTGCGCATGCAAGAATGAATTTGATATATTATTTTCATATATGTGGCAACGCCAGAATATTTCTTTTTAAAAATGAAAATATAAGGATGGAAAGTCATTCATTTTCAATTAATGTGTTATCTATCCATTTCATGAATTGAAACTATCCCAAGCTACCTGTTCAAACTCAAATATACTGAAGGACACGTTCAGTTAGCTAGAAACATGTGCGTTTAGCCTTGACGCGATGATTTATATAACTGAAGTGACATTGAAACATAGCAGAGGATTTAGTTTTGAGAAAGAATTTCAATCATGAAATAAGTGTATATTATAATTAAGAAAGTCTGAAAATGGCATTAAAACATAGACGATTTAGTTTTGATAAAGAATTCCGAGCATGAAATACGTGTATATACGTTTTCTATAATAATTACCAGATTTGCTGTGTTTTAATATTGAATGTGATCTCAATCCATTCAAACATTATTGATTCTTTTTCTATAATAATAAATCCATTCAAACGTTATTGACTAGCTGTAAATTAATGCTTTAAAATGCCCAAAAGGAAGAGATCAACTTTTAATCCTGCAGAAGTAAGGGCAAAATGTCAAAGATTGTTGAGAAATAAGCAATGTGATGAAAAATAAACCAGAAGAACTCGAAGGCAACAGAATTTGAATTGTAGTGATCCGAAGCAGTGAGACTGATGAAGAAACTTTAAATGTGTCGAACATACGATTGTCTTCGAGCTTCAACATCGAAAGGAGAGGAAAGCAATGAACAACGACAGCACCGACAACAGACTAATGCTATTTGCTACCGCAAAAGAATTTTAGTGAAAACTTTAGAACATCATTACATGAGGCTAATCATTGAAAAAAAAATAATAGAAACTGAATCCCGAGCGAAGCCAGATAATACATCTAGTGAAACATAAAACCTTTGGAATTTATTTTATTAGAACATATTAATGCTTGTTTATTTCAGCATGTTAAAGCAAATTTTTTATGAGCTGAGAAGAAGGGAAATTAAGAGATTAAGATGAATAGTTTTAGCACATTTAATCTGACTAATTGATATAAATTATAATTTGTGCTTTCAATTTGTTATTTTTGTTGAAATGGCTTAGGCAGCATTACTCTCTGTGCATGATATGATGAAGTACTATTTGTAGCAGTTGTAATAATAATTATGATTCCTGTGTATAAATTGTAATTTATATGCTACAACCAACACACACCTATATATATATATATATATATATATATATATATATATATATATATATATATATATATATATATATATATGCAAGAACTTAGATCTAATGCAGTTAATTTTGGCTCTGATAAATTTTTTTGACCTCGTCTATGTTTTTTCTTGCTAGTACGTCAGAGAACAAGAGATCTTATAGAATTTATCCAAGATGATGAAAAATTGAGAGAAGAAAGGAAGAAAGCTAAAAAAGCTAAAGATAAATATGTTGGAATGTCTTGTGACTCATTAGGATATAGGTAAACTAGTTCTTTATCTTTGTTTTTCGTAATAAATAAAATATAGCTGAGTTTCTTTTAGCCTGTTTTGGGTAAGAACACTGTATCTGACACTTTATCACTTGTATTGTTTAGCATCATGTCATAAGTATTATCATACCACAGAAGTCTCCTTGATAAAATTATACTATTCTTTTTGGAAAAGTGTGATTATTAAATTTGTACATTAATTGTATGTTAGATTTACTGTTCATTGTCATAAGCTGTACTGGGAAAAAAAAAAGTTTGAATTTCTTATCTTTTAAGTCAAGATTAAAATTTTTGGTGAAGTTTTTAAAAACAAGATACTTGTTGTTTAATACTTATTTAATAGAAAGATTTTCCCCCCAGTCACATGTTTCTGATCACTGAAGGAAAAAAAGAGAAAAATTGTACACTATTGTTTTGATAGTTTAATTTAGAACAAATCTCATTTTCTTGGTTATAGTTATTTAAATCTCCTTGATTTTCCCCTTTAGTTTATTTTATCTAGCCTTGAAATAAGTTTATTTTTTATATTATATCTTTTGTATTGTCTGTTTATTTCCTCTTTAAATCTCTTATTTTATGCACAGTGGTATGTTTTGTTTCTGTGTCTGCATAAGTATGACATATCTGTGTCCATATAAAACTTTTCATACTTTGCTTCAGATAAAATAATGCATAAAATCATTATATACAATTGCATACTTTGTTATACATTGTTACCTCAAATTACATACTTAGCCTCAGATAAAATAAATGCATAAAATTATCTTTAAATTAATTGTAAGTGGTGACTTTCACATTTATGAGCATAAAAGATTATGAAGCTTGTTTGTGAAGATTAAATATGGGGAAAATGGTAAGTGATATGACATATGTGCCAAAAATTTTAAAAGCTCTTAAGATATTTGTTAAATTTTTTCTTTTCCTTAAATAATTTTTTAGTATATTTTTTATGCATTTTTTAATGGCATATATCAGATATGGAAATTTTTATGCACAAAAGAAAATTACTGAGATTACTTAATTGTAATACTAAAGAATAAATAAATAAAAAATATTCCATGTAAAAGGATTTCTTGTTGTAAGGAAGTTTAAGCTTAGAGCTGCATATTTTAAGATGCTATAACACATTTTAATGAGTATTAAAAGTTTGAAAGTAAGGTAGTAATCTTGTATTATGCAGACAAGCACAGATGTTACAGCATACAACATGATTGATGTGAACAGTTTAAGAGGCAGTGGAATAAAAGATGATTTATGTAATCTCTTAATTACAGTTATCAAGATCGCAACATTTCATCCTAAAAAAAGGAACTGAGACAGTTTTCAAAATTTATTATATCTTTTGTTTGCTTTGTTGTTCATGATTCAATAATATGCTGCTCAGTATTATAACTGCCACCAGAAGTTAAGTTTTTAAGTTTGAAAATTACAATATCGTAAGCCAAAAGTGATTTGTGTTCATATGATCTACACCAGCAATACTCAATCTTTTTCTCTCTCAGGTGGCATGCATATGTTTGCTATGTTACACAGGCCACAACATAGTACACTAACCCTTATACTATAATAATGTAAAAGATAAAATTTAAAACCTAGATATATTCAAACGTTTATTTAAATGAGTGATTTTTTTTAATGTTGACAAACTTTTGACTATTTTAGACAAATCAGGTTTATACTTGCTATAAACTACTCTCAGTAAGAATCAGTAAGTTCTCGAGGTAAGAATCAGAAAGCCAATATTGATATACATTCTTCACATACTTCATTTTGGAAATGGACAATCCACAAAGATATGTTGATGTGAACAACTTGAGCAGCAGGTGACACATTTTTTGTACAGTTTTGTAATTTTCAGACACTAATTTCCAAAATTATGTTTACAAAAGCACCTGCCTGATAATGAGTGTGAGGGTTATGGGCCGCAGTTTTGAGTACCTCTGATCTACACTCATGACAACAAAAAAAAAAAATTCATTTATAATATCCAAGTTATCTTAATTCATTAATCATTGCATTGTTTTTTTAAAATTATTTTGCTAACTGCATGTTTTAGCTAGAATTTTCTAGTAAAAATTGCATGCATTGTGTGTTTTTCAACATTAATTTTCTGGAATGCTTAAATACTTATACTAGGTTCTTTTAATGGCATGTTTGTATTATGTGATTCTGATTTAGATTTCACATTAATTAATGTAATTTTTTACTAATAAAGCATTTTTAACTTTGTTAGTGGGAGATATAGTGGTAATAGACTTGATAATAGCACAAGAAATGACTTTCAAGAAGGTGTTGGGTCTAGATTGCCACGGTTTGACTTTGGAAGGAGTCGAAGTTTTGAAGATTCTCCGGATCAAAGGTTGTTCATTGAAAATTTTTTTTTACATATAGTGGGTAGATAAAATCATTATTTCAGTAACTATTAAATGTAAATTACTACTATGTTCAAGAAGTAGTGTAGTTTGTTTTATAAAAAACTGCAGAATTCAGTAAAAGTATAAAAGTGTTTTGCATAATATGTAGGTAATGCATGTATAATATTTTGTTGTGAAGTTACTAATTTTTTTTTTGTTATAACCAACCTAAAAGGCTTAAAATGTTTGCAACGTTTACTGTATATTGTACCTAATATATAATTTTGTTAACTTCCTTACCTACACCATTGAGTATTGGATTTATTATTATTACGTTATATAATAGAAAAATAATGTAATCAAAATTATTTTAGTTGGTTTCTTTCTTATTATTAAACTAGTCGCTGTGCGACCAGCATGGTCGCTTTTAGTTTTATATTTTCTTTTGCAAAACAACTCAACTGAAAGTAACATATGTAAGGAATGTTACCATTACCTGTCATCATAAATATATGTTGTTAAGGGGTATTCTCTATTAGGCTGATTCTAAAACATAGTGATTAAAAAATGCGAATTTCCATTACTTCAGAACAGAGTTAAAGATAAGACTGAGAAACCCAACACCAATGATTTTATAAATTACATCCCTCTCTGTATGTAGTATTTTTCAAAATAAAGATATCGACACTTTATCATTACATCAAATAAGAAATTGTTGGGGAACATTTTTTTCACTTAAAAAATGGAGTAAAAATTCAGCAAGTACTAAAATATAGCGTGGATAACATCACTCTCTGTATGTACTATTGTTCACAATTCAGATATCTACACTTAATTATACCAAATAATAAATTGTTGGGAAAATTTCTTCACTTATAAAATAGAGTAACAATTCAGCAAATACTGAAAAAAGTGTAGAAAATAAACTATTACTGGCTGTAGGTTACTATCCCAGCGACGGTTAAGCATAACGTTGCTAGCATTTATGCTCTCTTTCACGCTTCTCTGTAAATGAATTATTTCTTCTTCGCTTTCTTTCTTGAGACTGTTCCCAATTTTCCCTCGATCATACAG
Source organism: Dolomedes plantarius (assembly GCA_907164885.2). Lineage (NCBI taxonomy): Eukaryota > Metazoa > Arthropoda > Arachnida > Araneae > Dolomedidae > Dolomedes > Dolomedes plantarius. The sequence continues at coordinate 126,723,474 of OU015496.1, forward strand.
CTCGCTTTCAAGCATTCCTGATTTCAGTGCATAAATCCATGTTGACACGCAATTGCAAATTGCGGATGGCCACTATTGTTTGCATCTGGTAGTTGCAGCCATTGCCATTCGGAGTGTAGAAATATCGTCGATTTTTGTGCTGCATACCTATGCATTTTATATATATCGATTCAGCAATCTATGATCATACTTACGCTGGTTAGGTGGGGCAGTGGTTTGGCCCATGAGCATCCTCTGAATGTCTTCATCGAGGTTGTGGGTTTGATTTCCACATATCTTAGGACAAGCTGAGATTGTGGTGCTATGCTGTCTCACCTATGTAGTGCTCCCATACCGCAAATTAGTGCTCTTTAATAAATAAGCCAGAAAATTTGCAGTGTTGATGGGTGAATGTTGTACCTGCCACGTTGGAAACAAAAATTGCTCTTGTGAAAATAGATGACATAAACAAAATATAATTTTACAGAATCATTATGTGAGATGGAGACTAAGATATCTTCAGGACCCTTGAATATGTAGCTTTTTCCTCTTTACATTCAAAATTAACTGCATATTTTTAGTGAAGACATTTTGCACTTTATTTCCTAATAAATTGCTAACATTAAATTAATATTTTTAGAAATATTTTGCTGTAGTGTTACTAATCATTTTGATAATGACCCACCAAAATTTGTTTTCAATCTGTATCGGAAATGTATGTTGAATTATGTGATAGCTATTAGGGCAAACTGCTTTTTTTTTCTCCTTTTTTTAATCATTGAAAATTTTGCTTCTAATTCTGCCTTAATAAAACTCAATCTCCCCTAGAGTTTTATATACAGGAGGAGGGGAAGGGAGGGAAAGATGTGTGTTCAATGAGTTGTGTTAGGAAATTGAATGTTCTTTATGCTTTGATGAACTACTCAATCTTAATCTGAGCACCATGTATGTGTAATATACATGCAGCAAAGAAAATTTATAATTTTTTTTTCAAATGATATTTTTTTAAAGATTTTTTATTTATAAATGCCTGTTTTTATTTTATTGATTTCGAGTTTTTTTATGACTAACCTCCATCTGTTATAAGTGGACCAGCCTATCTTAACCATTTTGTCTATATTATAGGAATAAACTATACTAATAATCTAGAGTGATTTTGCAGATTTTCAGAACCTTGTTAATTATCTTTTACAATAATGGAGCAATTTATGGAATGTATGCATGATTTTAGGTAAATAATCCCCAAAATGTTTACTACTTAGAAGTACAAAATGTAATAAAAAAAGTTTTATTTCTACTAACAAAAGAATTGACAAGATGTATATTATTTAATAAATATTTACTGTGCTTGCACATTTATAGAATCATTGTTATAATTATTTAAGGGGTATATTTTAATATATATAAATTATTTACCTTATACATTTTTCTTGTATAAATTTAAAAATTTTATGTCTTTTTCTTCAAATATTTTTATTTTCATACAGTAATGATGAAGATAGACGGTCAGAAAATGATGACAGAATAGAATATAAAGATGAAGATGCTGCAGAAGTGAAAAATATAAAAATTCATAGTACTACAGAAAGTAAAAGCTCCTCTAAAAGTAGTCGTAAAATAGATTTAGGTGCTGCAGCTAATTTTGGGAAGGATCAAAATTCTATTGTAAGTATTTTTTGTACTTTTACAAATTGATTTTTTATTTATGGAAAGTTATTTACTTGCTTGTTTATATTTATCAAAAAAAAAAATTTAGAAAAGGAAAACAACCAAGGAAAGAGGGAAAAAAATCTAAAATCTTTTAAAGTGGATGAAACTAAACTCAAATATTTTAAGTGTACTCTAAGGGGGCAAGAAAGTCAGAAATAGTAAAATGGTGAACCTCATTTGACTTTTAGACTGGAGAGGAACGTAAAAAATTATAGCAATTAAGTCTCGATGAATAATGGACCAAGTGTTTATATCTTCATTCCATAGAAAATACCAGATGTGAGTAAGATCCAGAATATTTTTTTCAATTTGGCTAAAGCTGTTGGAAAATATTGTTGCAATTTAAAGTAGCAATAAAACTTTTTGTCACAGTGTTTATAGTTTTTAGCATTATATGAAAATTGGAATAAGATATACACCAATACAATGCAGATACATGGTGAGTGTCCATAGTTCATTTTTGGACAAGGGTATGCATTACTGTTTGCAAAATGATTTTAACTCTTTTGAAAGAATTAATAAACTCTAAATTCATCACAATTATGTAAAGAAACAGGAAATTTTTTAAAATTTGAAGTTTTCCCTTAGTGTTAGTTAAAAACTTCCTATTTTTGTAGTTAATTTGTATTTGATGTATTTTGGTTTTTGTAGAATTCCACTCCTGAAAAGTCTGTATCTTTGATTGACACATCTCCAAAGCATACCACAAAAGATGAAACTGATTTATTAGCTGGTTTGTCTTTATCGTCTCCAACTAATGCTAATGGTATGTTTGCATCTTACCAAATTTTATGCAGTTTCAATAATTTTAAACATATCACAGTGGAATTTGGTTATTCATGTAACTTACCCAAGGCATCATTTTTCAGATTCAGCAAATGGTGATTTTGCAGATTTTACACAATTTAAAAGTGCTGAAGATACATCGTATGTCTTTACTATTTGTTTCATTTAAATATATTATCTTAATTTCCTTTTAGTAAATTGTTTCTTAATGTATCTTTCAAAATTAAACTCTGTAATATTAGTTTCCTTCTTTCCACTCTCATTGTGGGAAGAAAATATGTTATGGCCGATAAAGAAGGATATACAATGCATTTATGTCTGGTAATTTTTAAAAATAAATTATCAGTTCCTCTGATAGTTAGACTAATGTTGTAATAATCATATTATATATAAATTACAAAATGCATTAAATATGAATATTTTTGTATGAAGTGCATTTAAATTATATTTTACAATGACCAGTTGGAAAATGATTTTATGAATTTATTTATATACATAATCACCTTTTTATTGAGATGGAATGAATTTTTGTAACATAAATCCATAGATTAAACAAGCAAAGATTAATTTCTATTCTGGCCAAATCTATCAATTTCAAATGTAAAAAATGATGTTATTAAATTTTTTGAGATTTTGCTGGTTTCACTTAATAAGTTCCGAGATTTACAAATGTCTTGTAGACATCAGTGAGACAACAAATGTCTTTTAATGTTCTTAAATTTGTCTAAGGTAATATGTCATATAGCAAATTGTTATTGTCTATTTGCATAATGGAGTCAACAGTTAAGTTTTCTAATAAAAATTTTGCTTCTAGGCAAGAAAGTTTTGCTGATTTTGCTTCATTCACTTCTCCTACTCAATCGAACTTGACTTCAGGGAGTGACTCTTTGAGTATTCTTGACTCCAGCCCACTACCTGCAACCCCTGTGTTACAGTCTATACCACCAGGTCTTCCACTGCATCCTGTTAATGCTGCAACAGTCTCTTCACCATTATCTCCTCCATTTAGTGCCTCCCCATCTCCAATGGTGTCTCCAGTAAATAATATGTTCCAGCCGGTCATGACTGCACCTGTGGGCATGATGCAAGGGGTACCTGCTGTCCCCCTTGCTCAACAAATGCCTCAGCCTGTGATGATGCAACATCAGATGTCAAGTTTGCCACCCACTAATTTAGTTTACCCTATTAGTTTTATGGGCAATGGAGTGTTCTCACAAGTGAGTTGATTATATTTATTTTATCCTAATTGATATCCTTGAGTTTTACCTTTTTCGTATGGGTTTTTGGAGATAGATGTTTAGTTTTCTCAAACCAGCACTGAAATATATATATATTTTTTTAACTGCTCTTTCTCAGCCATTATTAATTAAAAAAAATTCCACTGGCAGTAGATTGCAATTTCTTTAAACTTTTACACATATGCACTTTTTTTTTAATACTAAAAAAAAGGACATTGCTCTTTAAAGAATAATACATTTAAAAGGTATAAACTTGCATTTCCTTTGAACAGTGTGACAGATTTTGCCTTAGTAAACTCTGTAATGCTAAGTGTCCACTTGAGGGAAAATATCGAGAGAAAGTCTTGAGATTAGTCTCAGGGTGTTGTCCATTTGAGACAGTCTTGTGAGACTCAGTCACTGCAGTTTTGTGACCAGGAACATTTCATGTTGACTTGAGTCAACTCACAGTCAGATGTGTGAATTGATTTCAATTTGTTTATTTTTATCTTTTCTTTCCAAATGGATTTGTGTCAGGCCCTAGCTTTTATAATTGCATATAAAATTGTGAAAAAAAGTGGAAAGTGAAAAAAAGGAGTGTTGGGTAAGAAAATGGGCAGATCGTCAAAAAGAATTCGGAGCTTGTTCAACACTCGTAAAATGACTTGCAGTTGGAAGATGCACAACAGTTCAGAAATTTTATTCAGATGTCTGCAGTGCAATTTGAACTGCTTCTAAATTTAGTAATACACCAGATTGTCAAGCAAGATATAAAATTACGTGATGCAATTAGTGTTCATGACAGATTAATGGTCACACTTCCTTTTCTGGCTTCAGGTAAGCATATTCAAGCGAATATTCAACTACAGTAGAGTTCTGCTACATATTTTAGCTATTTTTCTCTTTTTTTATGAATACATCTTTTCCTTCAGCTTAATTTTATTATCAATACTACAAACTGCATACGCATGATTTTGTTGACCTAACAAAATATGGTAAACAAAACAAAATAACTTTGTGACTGTGCAATAAAACTCAAAATTTATTTATTGTACAGCACTACAAAACATAGCTGTAACAGACTCACAAATAAACGAATAATATGCTAAAAGTACCAACTAACAACTGAAGGGAAGGAAACAAAAGAAAATGACCATTACAGTTTTTAAATTTTGTCACAAATTCTTCGAACATGCTCATTTTTTTATTGCGATTTCTGTTTAATTTATGTTTCCCATTCCATAAAAACTCCTGTTCCTCATAAAGATGGATTAACTCCAACACTTCATCATCAGTCCACTCTCTTTTATCTGGTACAACCTTCTTTTCGCTCATTTTGAAAAATTATTTACCAATTTCTATTTATTGTGAAATAAAAATAAACATAAAATTAAAAGAATGAAGTTTCAGCTATGATAAAAATCTTCCAACAGTGATGGAAAACTGGAGACTAAGTCACAAGAGCAGGAATGAACATGTCCACTTATGACAGGTGCAGTCTCTGACACTTGCATGTGCTTGTCTCCGAGACTGTTCTCAGGCTCTTATCAATTTGTGAGTCTAGTCTCGAGACTGTTTTGTCACAAGTGGACACCTAGTGTAATACATCATTAATAACTGAAACAAAATGGTGTATCTATTTCAAAAACATATATTTGCAATTACTTTGGTGACTAATGCAATCATTTAGAACATTAAAAAGGATTCTAAATTTCCTAAAGAGCCATATAGAAAGTAAAATAGTAGTGTTGTGGTCTGTTTAATTTCATTTCACTTTTAACTCTATATAACCTGGATTTTTTATGTCTATATAAAATAAGATTTCTTTAATAATAATAAGAAAGTTTAATAAATTGGAAATTTTTTTCAGTTTTTCATTTTAATTTGATGAAATTCTGTGACAGTTAGTAAAATATAGAGTAAATGAGAAAGACCCCTCTCCGTCCTCATGAGGAAAGAGGGTATACCTGAATTTAAGGACAAATCTGTTTAATGAGAACCATGCAGAATATGCTGGAGATGTAGCTGCATTTAATAGCATCTAGCAGCATGTTGCTTCTAAACATGTGCTGATGAAAAGCATAATCTTTGGTTAAAATCAATAAATTTTAGATGAAGAGTTATTTTAATTTACTTTTATGGCAAATGTGATAAATATATGTTACTTAAAGTTCAAGTTAAAAATCTTCCCATAAGATTTTTTTGACTTTCTATTAGAAAATATGTCAGAGAAATGAGATATCTTAAAAATATTCAAACAGCATAAAATTGTTTGAATCATAAAAGGCAAAGCTGATCAAAGAAAAAGTTGAACATAACCTTTCTATTCTTATAGCAGGGACATTTTCTTGAGCATTGTTAGATTAGTTATCAAAACCTATTTCTATCTGTTCCATATGAAAAGTGTAATAGTTCAGTTTTCATTTTAGCCTAATTCTTTGCCTGTCATGTCAACTACATCTACTGTACCTGCTCATTCATCTTTACAAGATTTACAGGTATAATTTTTTTTTTCCTAAGTCCTTTCTTTGATGCAAAAATAAATGTGTTACTTGTTGCATGTCATCATATTTAGTATTTCAATTTGTGACAATGTAATTACAGGAGAAATAAGATATTCAAGTTTATAAGGCATTAAAAGCAGATCATTGTGTGTAATTCAAGTTTATTTATCATATAACTGTAGTTAAAGTCAAAGTTTACTTAAATTAGTTTTGATTTTCACCATCTCAGTTTTATTATTGTAGGGAAAATTATTATGCTTTAACCCGTTCGCGACCAGCGTCCCGTATGCACGACGCAACGATTCCACTGTTATCAGCCCAGCATCTCGCATAAGCGAAGAACTCTGAACATCACGGGGAGCCCAGTGTCGCATATGCGTAATTTGAAAATGGAACGATTTGTTTGAATTTTTTAAATGCTAGTAGATGGCACTAAATGGTAACTGTTTTCTCAACGGTCCAGTCATATGGCATTTGACCTTCATGTACGGGCATTAGTTTCTGTTTTTCTGTTCTGTGCTTCTGGATTTGATAGATTTATTGGTGTAAACAAACTGTGAATCACGGCTCTTTAAAGTGCACGTATGTGTTAAAGGGACGCCGGCATTTTTATTTATTGCTTTGCTTTTTTCGTTAGGAGAATATGGTGAGGTGCATCTAACTGACTTACAGGGTAGGAGAGAGAAATATTTCTGGGTGTTTTTTGTAGATGTTTTTTCTTTTTTTTCTTTTTCTTTTTCTCGAACACGAAATCACTTTGTCGCTAGACAAAGTGATTTCGTATATGCATCGCCTGTATATACATCGTGAGACTGCTGGCCATTAATTTAAGGGGTGGGGTTATATTCAGTTTCATTCCGTTATCCATGGCTAAAAGACCGAGATACCTAACTAAGATTGAAATATGGGAGGTGTTGACACTGGCAATTCTATCATTAATCACTATCCAGCATTTAGAAAAACAGTGAAATGGCATAAAAAGATGTTTTTTGGTTTGTTAGATATAGTGCATCTAAATGCAAATGTAATATATTCGAAGGTAAAAGGAGAGAAAATACCCGCTTTGGAATTCAGATCCAGAGTTGTTAATCAGATAATAGAACAGTTCGCAAAACCAAGAAACTTAAAAATTTGTCCACAATCATCGGGTACTCAACCTTTCCGTTTATCTGGAAGACATTTTCCGAAAATTTAAATTGACGAAAAAGGTTATAAAGGTAGAAGGCGATGCCTTGTGTGTGCTAAAACCAAGGAAAAGCGAAAGAAAACATCGTATTATAAGTGCAAAATATGCAACGTAGGACTGTGTGTTGATCCTTGTTTTGAACTATTCCATGCACAACAGAATATTTAAATTGGAATTTCATTATCAACAGATAATTATTGCTTAATTTTCTTTTTTTTAAATATCGTATTTGTAACTTTGGTTTCGTGTATACAGTATTTGTTTCCGTGTGTTTAAGTATAATTATAGTATTTTTCATGTTTCATTTATTTCTATTAACGTTATATTCATTATATTAATACATATTAAGAAGTAGTATATTATATACATAATTTCTAAAATTGAAGTCATTATATTAAAATGCTGATTTTATATGAATTTTTTTGTAAAATTAGGCTTATCTGCTGAAAATGCGTGGGCCGGTGGCGATGCTCCATTTCGGAGCGTTCGGTCCCGTGACTGCGATTTGTTTTCTGCGCGCTGGTCCTCAAGTGGTTAATTGTTATGCTATGATAAAGTTTTGAAAAAAGACCTCAATATGAACTTAATATGAAGAAACATTCACATGCCTGTTTACAGCATTTTTAAGAATTCGGTAGGGCTATTTGGATTTAACAGCATATTTTTAATGTGCAGTTTTTGAAACAATTATGATTGAAAGAAAAATCTTTATTTGACGATTTGGGGTGGATGAAACTTGTTGCAAGCTCTTTTTACTTGGAATCAAAAACTGACCCATAGAAAAGTTTAACTGTAAATGTTTGTTACTTTTACATGTAGAAGTAAGAACATTAATATCTTAAGTTAGAAACCTGCAGATAATAGTGAAATATTTATTTATTTAAGGTCTGAGTGTGAAGTAATATCTTACACAAGAGCTTACATATGTTTTTTATAATTATCATTAGGAATTGTGTAGTAAGTTATACAGGGTCATCGAAAAATGTTGGACACATTTCGAAAGCTCATAATTTTAAAAGAAATTGAGTAAACACAATAATATTCTTTTTAAACAACTTGGCAAGTGTCGAAAATTTCTAAATGTAACTAGTATGCATCCGTGACGTGGAACGTTCCGCAGAAGCAATGCAAGGTGGAAGAGGTCTTCGTTTGGCTTTCTGTCAGTGCAATGTCGACTGTTCAGGAGAAAGCTCAATGTGTGTTGTGTTTAGCAGAGTACTAATCTGGGGTTATGTCAAGAACATTGTTTACAGCGTAAAAGAACGGGACTTGACACATTTACAGGAGAGAATAGTCGATGCAATTGCCACAGTAACACCTGGTTAAGAGATTGATTATCGACTTGATATGTGCAGAGCAACCAACGGTGCTCATATTGTAACTTATTAAGGTAAAATTCTTTTAATTTCTGTACATTACAATGAAAGAATTGTTTGTATTGTAATTATTTCATTAAATATGATTATATGAAATGTGTCTAACCTTTTTCGATGATCCTGTATATTGTTCATTAAAAAGTTAGAAAATAGGAGAAATGTAAGAGTAATATGCATGTTTACTCTGTGAAATGAAACCATTCATTTTTTAAGGGAAAACATAAAAGATCTTTTTTATGGTGAAATTTTTACAGGGAAAACCATTTTCTTTTTAATAAATGGGATTTAATTTTACCTGCTCTCCTATGAAACTTATCATAATTTTGTAGTATTATATTTTTTCAAAGTTAGTATTTATCCTGTGTTTCAAGATGAAAAAATGGTTTACCTACTGATAAACGTTTGAATTTGATTAATTTTGGTGGTTTTATTTGTTATTTTACACTATCATTTGTTCTTTTTATTCTGTGGTTATTGACAGTCCTTCCCCATGCTCTTTAACAGAAGCCCCGTAACACATGGAGTGATGCTTTAGGTACTGTAAATATAAATGTTGATAACCTAGCTCCTGCCAGTAAATATGATAAACAACCAGCTCCAAGTATGAATCAGCTTGCAGGTAATTTTTTAACATTTCATAGGAGTAACATATTTATTGACATTATGCTGCACATAACACATAATATTTTGAAAAACATTGTGTTTTAAACCTCTTTTTCTCTAACAAAAAAATATTGATTATATTTTGCATTTAAGCTTTTTTCTTATTTTTATTTTTTACTAATTTCTGTTTGTGTGCCTGTGTTTGAGAATTTATTTATTGCATGAATGGTTATTATTTTTTTCATTGTCATTTTGCATCAATAACATCATAACCTAGATTTATCACACAGTGTCTTTCTTTTTGAAGCATGTGTTGCAAGGTTGCTAAGGTTATTCTTTAAAAGTCAAGGCAAAAAGTAGTATAAAATATTAGCTCTTATCAGCTAATATTTATTATAAGCAAAGTTTGAAAGTGAATAAAATTATTTAAGTTAACCTAATAAACCTTTAATTCGCCTGTAATATTGTTTCAACCGTAGAAGGAATTGCATGTTTTTCTTAGTGTATGTTTGTTGGTATGTATGTATAAATGTAGGGGGTGGGAGGAGATAAATAGGAAAACCACAGCAATACCTGAGAAGAGATTTTATTTGCAACAGAAATTGCTCATTGATAGTACTTTGAAATGATAAGCAATTACTATTATTTCGAGAAGGGAATGGTGTTATGTTTCAAAGTTCAAGGTTTGTCTTGCATATTATTTTGTAAACAGAATGCTCATAGCTATTTAAAGTGTGACCCAGAATGCATGTCTTTTAGATTTAGAATCTAGTATGGCCTATCAGCATTGTAAAACATTATCTCCTAATGATAACTATCTAACATCTTATCATATGATGTGTTAATTTGCCTGCAATATTTCTTTTATTTTCTCCTGAAGAAGCATCTTAATGTTAAAATTAATGTTTAGCTTCATGTGTAAGCTAATGTGAACTCCAGTATTTTAGTGCTTGTTGAAATTTACTGAGTGTTTTATTAGGTTTCATAGTGTTAAAGAATGATGCCCGGTGGCATAGTGGTTAAAAGCTTCAAGCTGCCACACCACAGGTCCAGGGTTCGGTCCTGCGACTGGGCAAGGGAGACTCAGCTTTTCATCCCTTGAGTGGGTCGATAAATGAGGGCCAAGCTTGCTTGGGAACTAAACTCTGGGGGTCCCACATCATGTTGACCACCTGAGACATATGCTGTATGGCAACCCAAGCCCACGGTCAAGAAAGCAGAGATGGGCACCGCCGGCCTTGGTCCACAGCAGACTGTTGTGCCATGAGTTTAGTTTAGCTTTTTTAGTGTTAAAGAATAAAAGGCAAGTAAATGTGTGCATTGTCTTTTTTAATGGTGAAAGAGACCCAAAAAGTAATTATAATTTTTCCCTCAATCCCAAATATATAGACACTTTTTATGATAAGGCATTAATTTTAACAAATTATGATTTTCAGCTTCATCTAATAGATGGAACTAAATGGCTGGCTAGCATTTTTATGGTTTGTAGACAGGCTAGAGTACCAAATTGTAGATTTTTTTGTTGTTTATGTCTACAGTTAAACTCCTTGTTACTTTGCTAGTAATCAAATAGTACCAGATATCTTAGCATTTCTTGAAGAATTTAGATTGGAGGCTTATCATAGAATCAATTTTCAAGTTTGCATTGTGATATGCACATACAAATACAACTTTATCTGCTGGAGAAATTTCTGCAGACTATTTATAACTTAAGTAAACAAACATATTATAGAATTAAATTGGAGTTATTGATTGTTTTAAATCATATTTTCAGAATCCATAATAGATGACATTTTAAACGCTAATTGATGGCTTGAAAACTGTAGTGATCTTTAATGTCTTGTTTATGTTTCAGTATCAAGGAGAAAGTTTTGTGACTTTTAAGCAGTTTTTACACAATAGATATCTTAATGTCAATATACTAAATGTTGATTTAAATTTGTGGTATTGCCTTTATTTTATAGGAGTGAATATGAATGCCATGAACATGAACAATCTTGCTCTTGGTATGCAAACTATGTCTTTAAATCAGCCCATAATAGGTAAATAATATAACTTGTTCCTTAATAGGCAATTTTCTAGTTATCTATCAAGATATACTGAGTAGAAATCTACATGTAGGAGGTTCCAGTGATTGCTTTCTTGCTTTATCCCTTATTTTTTTAGTGTCAGAAAAACTTTCATAGTCTCCATTTTCATGCACAGAGTTGACTTGAGATAGTATGGTCAATATTTTAGATCTAGTAGTTTTTAGGTGGAGAAAGGTTTGATTTTATTATAACTAATGCTTATATATTGGTTTACATGTTAAACTTTAAACCAATGAAGTTTTTTTTCACATTTCATGTAGATGTGCCATTTTTTTCTAATTTTCTATTTAAAAATGAAATAATATGTATTTAGAGTGAACCTTCGTGTTTGCTTAGTGTAAGCCTATTAAGTCTATGAATACATGGTTGTTAAAAAACTATGCATTATTCTGCATATAATCTGAGTTGTGGAATTATATTAATTGTGGAATGATTTATTAGACTGCCAGGGTTATCAAATTTTGTTTTGGGACCTGCTTAAAAATAAAATAACATGTTTTTTTATAACCATTTAAGAAATTCTGTGTATGCTGATCACCTGGTCTGTTTAGTCTAAGGGGATAATGATTAAAGTGAATATAGTCTTCTGTAGTGAGTTGGAATTAATAAAATTTTGGATGTGAAAACCATTGTTATGTTTCATTGCCTGAATTATGTTATGTTTCAAAGATAGTGTCTTAAAAATGAATTGAATAATTTTAAGCTCATTCATTAATTGTAATGAATATTGAATTTACAATAGGAATAATAGTATTAAAATTTAAGAGAATCAGTCTCAGATTATATAATTTAATGTATCCAACCACAGTTTTAAAGTTTCTACTTTTAATATAATTTTCAGTTTTACTGATTCAGTAGTGCTTTAGATAGTAGATTGTTTAAACATCCTCTATGTAGTTTTTATCTTTGACATTAAAATAAAATATCTATTAGAATTATCTGTATTCATATGCAGTATCTACCAGTTTGTAAACATTTATTTTATTTTTTGTCAGTGTTAAATAATTTATAAAATGTCTAACAGAGGTTATGAACTTGAGGTAGTGTTTTATCAAAAGCAGTGTTATATCAAACAAGTCAGGATGTCTGTGGCTTCTGTTTTAGTGCTTTGATTTTCCTGACAGTAAAAAAGAGTTCCTCTAAAAAATGCATGTATTTAAACGAGAAGACAGTTATAACATTACTTGCATGTTGCATGTTGTAGAACTTTGCAAGTTCCACTAGGTTAAGAGTGATTGATTTATGAATCTTATTTCTCTTGAATTGAGTCTGATTCATTAAGTAAGTGATTAGATGTTAAATGTACACCATGAAGGAAACTGTAAGAAACAGAAAATTCCAGTTTAAACTAATTAATTTAAATTAAAAATAACTTTTTCCTCTACAAATATTTAATCTACTATGGAGTCTTAGGAAAAATGTACTGCTGAAGTTTCACTGTTTTGTGATTAGAAAAATTAAGATAACAGTTTTTTCATTTGATAGGATTGACAATAGCAGTTTTAACATCTGGAATGTATACTATAGCAATTTTACTACCCTTTCAAAATAAACATTATTAAAACTTTTGGCAATACATTTTTATGTAGATGTAAACATAAAAACTAGCTGATTCTCCATTCTGCCCACTCTGCAATACTATGCACATGACTAGGAGCATCTTTTCAGTTGCCCCTCCCTACTTAACGTTCGCTCTTGTGATGACTTTGGAGTTCCCCCCCTTTCTGGAGCCACCTCCCTGTTGTATTGGACTGCAAGATGCCTTATGTCTGAGAAGACATGATGGCGGGCGTAATTAAAAAAAAAAAAAATACAGCCATACCTCAGTATTTAGAATAAAATGAATTTGTATTTGGTTAACGTTGAATTTGGTACTCAACACATCTCAATGCGAAGAAAGGGCTTCAGTACTTGATGCTTGTTCAACACTCTTCACACTTACTAAAACCTGCATGAGGCAATCCTTTTACTCTGGATGAAAGAAAGACTGATGCAATAGTCTTGCACTCAGAGTAGAACCTCACATATTCCACCAAGAATTGTTTTTCAGTTCAAGCATTTTTTTTTTGTTTGCTCTTATAAATCATCATGAGTTCAAAGAAAGTTATTGATACCACTCAGTAGAAATTATTAAGAACCATGATGAGACAATAGCTAAGTATGAGCATGGTAGCTGCATGTCTAACCTTGCTGCTGAACAGATAGGGTAACTCCAAAGGAATTTGAAGGCTGTGAGGCTGTACCAATAGACAGTGTGCCTGTTGGAAAGTCCTTGTGCCTGGAAGTTAGGGAGGAAGACATTAAAGAGTTAGTGGACGAACATAAAGAAGAGCTCAGCATCGAGAAGCTACAGGAACTTCAAAGGGAGCAGCGTCAGATAACGGCAGAGGAACTTTCTCCAGGTGAGAAGGAAAAATGGGAGGAAGCCCCTACTGCACTGCAACAAGAAATGTGTTCTAAATGGGTTAAATTACAAAATTTTGTTGAAAAGTATCCCCCAGGCAAAGCTGTTAAAAGCCAAAATTTGGGCTGTGGAAAAATTTTGAAACACTGGCAGAACAAAGTTTCTCTTAATAGGTTTGTAGTTAAACTCCCAAAATTGAAGTCTATAGCAGGGTTCAGTGATAGACAGAAAAGACAAAGAACCCCTGTTCGAGTGCCTGTTGTTTTATTGGAAGGTGACTCCCCTTTCAAGCAAAAAAAACCTCTCACCACCGTTCCATAAGGCCATGAACTCTTCTCAGCACAGGTTGAGTGAAGTTAAATTTTATTTTATTTTATAATTGTTTTTTTTTAATTTATGTCTCTCTGGTTTTAAAATTTTGTATCAAAAAGCAACCCCATCAATTTATAAATTGCCACGTAAAAGCTGAAATTTCTAGTGTTCAGTAATGAATTATTTCAGTTTACATTCCCCCTTATGGGAAAAATTTGTTTGGTACTCATTGGGCCTTCTGGAACCAGTTAACATTGAGAACCAAGGTACCACTGTATATGATTTGTATGATTGTTTATCATTTAAAACATATTCTGGGTTTAAAACTGAAAAAAAAATGTACTTGTAAAAAAGCATAAAGGGCTTTGGATGCATTACTTCATCATTCTTTTTTTTGTGGAAACAGTGATGGATTTGCTGTAGGATATTAATGAACTTGTATATGTTAGTTGTGAATGTGAGGCTCTAGTTATATGTGAAATAAGGTTATCAATGTGTGTTGTAGTGTGCCTGTAACATTTTCTTGATTTTGCTTGCTATTGATGAATTTAATATTTATTTTCATTTAAGGAAACAATTTGTAGGTAAGATAACTCATTAAAAAAAAAAAAAGAAAAATGCCATTCTCTTTTTTTTTTCTTCTTTTCTTTCTTCTTTTTTTTTTTTTTTTTTTTTGTTTTTTTTTTGTTTTTTTTTGTGTTATCCCTTACTAAAACTGGAAAAGAATAATTTACTAGGATGGTTAACACTAGCTTTTAGTATTTGTAATTTATGGTGAATCTGATTTTGCAAGTTCTACTGGCAGTTTAATAGCCACCTTCAGTTTGCTTTTTGTTCTCACTACTCCTTGCTCTGTAAACCTAGTCTAATAAATATATTTTCACATTTTTGCTTTCCTTAGGTCCTGGTGCTATGCCTGTTATGAATATGACATCTAACGTTGTTGGAGGCATGATGTCACCCCCAGGAGTACCCCTCCAAAGGCCAATGTTCAACAGTCCAGGAAATCTTGGCATTTAAAGTGCCATGTTAGTGATACTTGTTATTAATTATCAAGAATCAGTCCACAGTACTTGAGCAAACATTCTGGCAAACATTTCCACCAGTTTCTCTCTGTGTGGATGTGAATTACCTTGTTTCACCAAGTTCCTGCTCTCCTGTGGAACAAAGACTGCTTTTATAGGGACTATAAGGTGGTTGGGTCACATGTAACATTTAAGTTGTGGGATTTTAGTTCTATATATGGGTCACACACGTTACTTGGAATTTAAACTCAAAATAGCTATTTGTTTACTATTAGTTTAATATGGCTCAATATTGTGACACCTTTCCTATGATATTAATTTCTTTAAATTCTTAAACAGCTATTTTAATACAAGCTTATATTGTAATTTCCAGATCACAAATGATTTTAAATTTAATAAAGCATGCATGGGTTCCATTCTTTCAACCTTTTGGACTGATATATATTTTTAAAAAACTTCTGGATATAATCTCCATCCTAGTAAAGTGTTGCTCATGGATGAAACTTTGTTTTATCCACTGCTTCCCTTTATTTAAACTATCTTTTGTACACAAGTAGCTTTTCTTATTTGAGAAAAATATAATTTCTGAAACTCATGTTAAAAGAAATTGATTTTAAACTACCTTGGTATATTAACAAATTATTAGCTGGAATATGTGTATATCTGTAAAATGCTGTATAATATATAACGTGTGTATGAAATTTTGTTATCTATTCATATAACTGTATGTATGGTATTTCAATAAAATAGTCAATTATTTGGAATATTAATGGTGTGAGATACTAAGAAAATAAAGGAGCATAATGCAAAAATGTGTTCATTAAAAGTAAATTACTGTGTATTTCCAAATCCTGTCATGAGGTATATTGGTTTGAAATAATGTAATTCATATTTCATTCTTTTTTCCAAAATTTGTTTTCAGTAATTGAAAAAGCAATAGTTAGGTATTTTACTATTAAAAATTTTAGAGAATGGTATCCATGTGTGTTTATTTATTTAATTTATACTTCTTTTATATTATATTCTCTAATCAAGAGCATATTTATGTAATCTGATAATGAACATCTGACATTTTATTATATTCATCTATAAAAGTGATGCTAATTGGAAGAGTGGGCTAGATTAAATGCTAAGGTTGTCCTAATTGTAAATCTCTGATGTCACAAGTTTTAAGCAATGTTTTTATCTCTGAGTAAGTAGTTCAAATGATTTCAGAGTGGTATGCAATATTTAATATTTCATTATCATAGAGTTTTATAAGCAAATTGTATGGCTTAAAAATAATTACATACTTGCCAGCTTTTTAAAATTATCTTTAAAAAAAGGGAGATACTAAATGTTTTTTTCCAATTTCTCAGTTAAATTTTATTTTTATGGCAAGAAATGATTTTACTGCAAAAGGCATGATTCATGTGTGCTCAAAGTTGTAATTGTGAACTATTTCAGTGAAGTGCTGAAAAATTGTCTAACAAATTTTTTTAAAATCTATGTAAAAAACAAGAAAAAAAAAACAGCTTAAACACACAAATTTATAAACTTTTATGTATGTCTTTAGATAACTACATCATATTCTTTGTATTAGTTTCTTGCTGTTAAGCTCAGTTTCTGAGAAGCTTTCAGTTTCAGCTCTTATTAACCTTGAACAGTATAAATTTTAATGAATTAATTCCCAATGAAATTTAAGAAATTATGGGGGCAATTGAAAGTGAGAAAAAATATATAATGATAACTGACAGTATCAAAGTAAATCAATTTTATTGCATTTATGTACCTTGCATAACAAATTACATTTTTTACTTAACTGTGTTTCTGCTTAATGATCAGTGAATTTAATATGTCCTTATTAGGCTGATATTTTTTTGTGCTAAATATTCTATTTTTCAATCAGTATGTTTGTAGCTTTGTGTCTTGTTTTCTGTAATAAAGTAAAAAAATAATATACTTATGTTCTATCCATTTCATTTTAGAAATGTTTAATGATTCTTGCCATGGAATTAATTTTAACAAATTTTAATTGTATTCCAAATTATGCACTCATAATATTACTAACCATACATACTTTAAAAATAAGAGAAAATTCTTATATATTTTACTGGAAATTGTAGAGTCTGTAATAAACTCCAAAGGAATCAGGAAACTTTGCCTTTGTTTCTTCATATTGTTCAAATGGCAGATTCTGTGTCTTTCTGTAAAGCTTTATTCCTGAAATTAAATTTTGTCCCCAGGTGGTCAGTATGAAGTTTATAGGAAACCATTAGGCAAAGGGGGTGTTATAGAATCTTATTTTATCATTCATCAGTAATTATGGAGTGCAACTTTTCAATATGGCTGTTTATCACTTGTTAAATGTTGCTTTGAGTTACATAAGTGATTTTTCATTTGAATCATGAAAGTTTTCTAACTTCATGGGGCATAAATATCTGAGTGCTTAACGTTAATAAAGTCCTTTTGACCATAGCTTTATAGCTTTTTTGTACTCTGAGAATAATGAATTTTGAGTCTATTAAATGTTTTTCAAAGTATTTAAATTGTGACGAAAAATATGTGGTCTCATAAATATGTGGTTATATGTTAGAGCTTAAATGTAGGTTATTGAGATGAAAAAAGGAAAGGTATTTTTCATTTTTCCATCTTACAAATTGCTGCTTAAATTTATTTCGATGATTCATCATAATGAAATCAACTGCCATGTTATTTTGTTTCCTCATCTTAATTTGATGCTAAATTGAAGTGAAAATTATATCATTTATGAAAACTTGCACAATGTTTGAAATTTCAAAAGTTGGTATGTATGTAATTATATTCATTAGAACATGCTTATGTATATTTCAACAATTAATTTTTTTCATCTTGAATCTGCCTAAGTTTATACTCATATCAGTATTACTCATAATCTTTTGGAGTTTTTAGAACTATAAGAATTGAATTTCTTGAGCATGCATCTTATGTTCACTACAGAGGCAATACATATTATCATTCTTTCCTCTTTTTCTAATTTGTTTATAATCTTGTGCAGCTAAAGGTTCGGATCTTAATATTGCATATAGTGTCAATTAAGTTACACACTCATTATTAGGGCACTAAAATTATTGTATATTAGGCTTTCTCTCAGGTCGTTTCCATTTAAATGGAATCAAATGTCTTCATCTTTTAAAACATTTAAGTTCATGAGAGATACCATTATGAAAATTTTCAGCATTTATGCAATTTTTTTTTCATTTAGGGAAAAGTTATGTCTCCGTTTGTTTTTTGCTTATTAAATTAAAAGTTATTGTTTCATATAATAAAAAATCTCTCATATTTGTGTGTTTCATTTATGTAGTCTTACATCCTGGTATCAGTTGACCTAAGCTTTATATTTTCACCTTAAATTTTGACTGTATAGATGCCAAAGTGTTTGACTGTAATTTTATATTGTGTCTGAAATTTTGTTTGTATTACATTTTGATATCAATCACTGAAAATTTTTGTGTGTCATCAGACTAATTTGAATTATGTTATATTTGTGAATAAATTTAAATACATGCATGTAAAAATCTTGTCATTGTATGTTTTGCATTTGTATAGATTGATAGTCTTGCTTATTTCCACAAAATGTTTAGGTACATTATTTAAGAAATCCAGATTATTTCTGCAAATTTGGGCATAAACATCCTGTTGCTCAATAGAAATTTAAGTGCAGTTTCTGAAATTTATGCTAAAATTTAAATATTCTCCATGTCTTCAGTTAAAAAAAAAAAAAAAAAAGTTCAAAAACATTGTTTGCTGTTTTATATCAATTTTGCTTGTATAGGAAAGAAATTTAATGTTCATCTAGTTCACAGCAATTGTATAATTATATAGCTTGATTTTGTAGCTGTCAACTGTTTCTGATTGTGGTAGAACATTTTGTATGTTATCACAGCGTTTTCAGTTGTGAAATAAATGGAAAAAATAACCTAAAAAGGCTAAAGGGTATGTTAGAGAGGTTATTCAGGGTAAAATATTCTGTACACATAATGAACCAAGTATGGAGTATCAGAACTGATGTATTTTATTAGAATATAAATTTTACTGGAAAGAAATGTTAAAACTTTCAGTTGGTCATTATCTTAACACTATCTTTGCTATTAATTTTTTTACGATTAATTTTTTTAATGAACTTGTAAATATTGTAGTTAATATATAAAATGTGATAATAGAGATCAATCAAGTCTTGAGTTAATTTCAAGGTTCGGTCATTCGCTGTTTGAAAGTAAATGATTCAGAGATACTTTTAGGTATTTCTGCAAGCAGTTTCCACATGTAAAAAATTCGTAATCTGAGTTCTTATCATGATTTATTCCAAGAGCTTTGTTTTTTATTGTTTCAATGTAAATTTACATATGCAAGAGATAATACTACTTATCGTGATATTTGTTTGATTCATGGTTGTTTTGCCTTGTTACGTTTTATTGTGTTCATGCTGCATGGCTTTAGAATGTAGATACAACTGCATGTGAAGTGCAGAACTGAGAATGCATGAATTCATCATTTGTTATTGTTGAAAATGTTTCTTTGGTATATTGGGTATTTGTGTATGAGAAAATATATATTCATGAATGTATAGAAAAATGTACAGAATTGTTATTGTTTTTAATTCATTGCTTGATTTCTGTAGTTAATTGGGATAGGCTGTTCAAAAACTGTTACTAAAGTTATAATCTAATTTCTTAATTTGTTCTCTAAATCTTGAATTCTTTTAAAATAAATAATTATTTGGTTAATTTTCATGTGTTTGTAATTATCTTTTTGTTCCAGTTAAAAAGTCACCCCCTGTATCATGCCCACACATACAAAAATTGTATAAAAGTATTATTAAAAGAATTTTTTTAAGAGTTTGCTTTAAAAGTGTTATTAAAAGATTTTTTTTAAGAGCTTGCATAAAAGGGCTTCACTATTTTTTTACTTTTTAAAAATGCTTTAATTATTGCCTTATTAATTTTAAAAAGGTGTTTCTTCAGTGTCGTGTCACTCTCTCACTCTTGCTACATGTTTGCATTTTAGACATGAGTTAATTGAAAAGTCAAAATTTTGGAGAAATATTGTTTTTCTTGTAATGAAAATTGATTTTTATCCAGTCTGATGTTAATTGGATACTCTTATTCGAATATACTTACATAATTTAATTTGAAAACTTTAACCCTATAATTATAAAATGAAAAATTGACAGTTTTAAAATTTTTATAAAAGAAGCACAGCATAAGACTTTTGCCACATAATTCTAACTTAGAGTTAAAAAATTTTACTGAATACTAATTAACATTAAGTAAATATGCTGATAAATCATCATGTATGCATTTATCAATATTTAACTAAACTGAACTGGTAGTGAAATAATATAGCAAATGACCCCCCCTCCCTCCTACATACTACATGCTACACATACATATATATATATATGTCGGTATATATCTATATGTATATAAATGAACGAATGTATAAATGTATGTTCCAGCATCACTCTGGAATGCCTGGAGCAATTTGAAACAAACTTGGTACACATATCACTTACAATCTGAATAGAAACACAGGGGGGGGGGGGTGTCAAGACACCTCTAGCACTCCCTAGGGTGCAGGGGGACATGTAAAATAATAGAAAATGACTGATATTAGTGTCGAATCCATTGTTTTCAGGGTCGCTGAGATTAATAGTGAGACTCCCGAAGCCGTTTAAAAGTGCAAGTTCAGCCCTCATCAGCATTGGGGGGGGGGGGGGGGGAGGCGAGGAGGGAAGAAGGGATGAATATTTAATGTTCAAAATGAACGAGAGTAGTATTGAATCAGTTTTCGGGGTCTCTGAGATGAATAGTGACATTCCCGATGCCGTTTAAGTGCAAGTTCAGCCCACATCAGCATGGAGAAGACGGGACAGGGGGGGGGGGTGAAATGTCCAATGTTACCGTGAGTAGTGTCGAATCCATATTTTTCGGGGTCGCTGAGATGAATAGGGACACTCCCGATGCCATTTAAGTGCCTGTTCAGCCTCCCCCCCCTAATCAACATTGGGGAGGAGGGGGGAATAAAATGACCGAGTGTAGTGTCGATTCCACAGTTTTCGTGGCTGCCGAAATGAATAGTGACATTCCCGATGCTGTTCAGCCCCCCATCAGTATTGGGGGGGGGGAAGAAGGGATGAATATGAAATGTTCAAAATGACCGAGAGTAGTGTCGAATCCATAGTTTTCAGGGTCGTTAAGATAAACAGCGATACTCCCAATGCCGTTTAGTGCAAGTTCAGTCCCCCCAGTCGTTCAGCCCCCCCCAATCAGTATTGGGGAGGGAGGGGGGAGAGGGGAAGAAGGGATGAATATGAAATGTTCAAAATGACCGAGAGTAGTGTCGAATCCATAGTTTTCAGGGTCGTTAAGATAAACAGCGATACTCCCAATGCCGTTTAGTGCAAGTTCAGTCCCCCCAGCCATCAGCATTGAGGATGAGGGGGAAGAAGTGGGGGGTAAATAAAATGTTCAAAATGACCGAGTATAGTGTTGAATATAAAGTTTTCGGGGGTCGCTGAGATGAATAATGACATTCCCGGTGCCGTATAAGTGCAAGTTCAGCCCGTATCAGAATTGGGGAGGGAGAGGGGATGAATATAAAATGTTCAAAATGCCCGAGAGTAGTTGCGAATCCATAGTTTTCGGGGTCGCTGAGATGAATAGTAATACTCCCGATGCCGTTTAAGTGCAAGTTCACAGGGAAGTACAAGGCTGGGGAGAAGGGGTGAAAAATAAAATGTCAAAATTACCGAGAGTAGTGTCGAATCTATAGTTTTGGGGGTCACTGAGATGAATAGGGACACTCCTGATTCCGTTTCAGTGCAAGTTCAGACTTCTATCACCATTGGGGGGGAGGGGGAGAGGGAGAGAAGAAGGGGTAAAAATATAAATGTCCAAAATGACCGATAGTAGTTTCGAATCAATAGTTTTCGAGGTCGTTGAGATGAATAGTGACACTCCTGATGCCGTTTAAGTGCAAGTTCAGCCTCCCAACACCATTGGGAGGGGGAGAGTGATGAAGAAGGGGTAGAAATTAAATGTTCAAAATGACCGATGGTAGTGTCGAATCAATAATTTTCGAGGTCGTTTAGATGAACAGTGACACTCCCGATGTCGTTTAAGTTCAAGTTCAACCCCCATCAGAAGAAGGTGGATAATAAAATGTCGGAAGTGACCGAGAGTAGTGTCAAATCAATAGTTTTCGAGGTCACATTGATGAATAGTGAGAGTCCCGATGCCGTTTAAGTGCAAGTTCACAGAGGAGTACAGTGCAGGGGAGAAAGGGGGTGGAGGTGGAAGAAGGGGTGAAAAACAAAATGTCAAAATTACCTAGAATAGTGTCGAATCTATAGTTTTCGGGGTCACTGAGATGAATAGGGACACTCCCGCTTTCGTTTAAGTGCAAGTTCAGCCTTCCATCACCATTTTTGGAGGGGGAGAAGATGGGGTAAAATTAAAATGTCTAAAATGACCGATAGTAATTTCGAATCAATAGTTTTCGAGGTCGTTGAGGTGAATAGTGACACTCGATGCCGTTTAAGTGCAAGTTCAGCCCCCCCCCATCAGCATTGGCGGGGGAGAGGGGGGAAAACGAAATGTCCAAAATGACCGAGAGTAGTGTCGAATCCATATTTTTCGGGTAGCTGTGATGAATAGGGAAAACTAAAAATGCTTATAATCAAGTTTTGAGTTAAATCAATATTATAGAGAATTTGTAATTTTTCTTTATAATTTGTATACTGTACATATCATTTTTAATACCTGTAAATAAAATTACTTAGATTTTTCAGTATAGATAGCATTCATTCCTTTTCCTGCCAAATAAAAATTGGGATAAATAAATACCTTGTAATGCCGGGTAAACTGCTAGTTTATATATATATATATATATATATATACACACAGACACACACCGAAGAGCCAAAAACAAAAGCAAAAACTGGTACACCTGCCTAATATCGTGTAGGGCCCCCTCGAGCACACAGAAGGGCCACAACATGACGTGACGTGGACTCGACTAATGTCTGAAGGTATCCTGGAGGCAATTCACACCATGAATCCTGCAGGGCAGTCCTCAAATCCATTGGAGTGTGAGGGGGTGGAGATTCCTCTGAACAGCACGTTCCAAGTCATCCTATATATGCTCAGTAATGTTCATGTCAGGAGATTTAGGTAGCGAAATCGAAGTGCCCAAAGTCAGAAAAGTAATTCTGGAACCACTCGGTAGCAACTCTTGACGTGTGGGGTGTCGTATTGTCCTGCTGGAATTGTCCAAGTCCGTCGGAATGCGCAATGGAAATGAATGGGTGTAGCTGATCGGACAGGATGTTTATGTACCCGTCTCCTGTCAGAATCGTCTCTAGACGTATCAGGGGTCCCATATCACGCCAACTGCCCACGCCCCATACCATCACAGAGGCTCCACCAGCTTCAACAGTCCCCTGTTGACATGTACGGTCTATGGATTCATAAGGTTGTCTCCATACCTGTAAACGTCCATCCGCCTGATACAATTGAACCTGCAATTTGAAGAAGGGAACAAGCGCCAAAAAATTGAAATTCGTTTTTTTAGCCAAAATATTATTTACATATAGTAGGCTGTAATAATTACAAGATAAAAAGAACTTTTTATATACCATGTTTTTAACTTTTCTGTTGAATCATTAATAAATACTTTTTAAATTTTTTTTTGATGAATTATCCCATCGACTTGAAAGAAAATGATGTTAATTGGAAATTAACTTGCATTTAAACTTTCGTTCCCGTCCCGGTCGATAGATGGCTGTACCTGTCTACAAAACAAAATTAACTGAAAATGAATTCGATACTGCTTAAAGATGGCTAAAAGTATTAAAATAATGCATTGTCATCGTGTTCTGAGGTATTCTAAAAGTTTCAAATGTCTAGCTAGTCTGGAAGTTAGTTAAAAATCGATTGCAGGATTTGTACTGGACAAACACACACACAAACAAGAAAGCGAGTTAATAAAAACATGGAAAAAAGAAACGAAAATCACTTACTGGTGTAATCGGGTTTCTTAATATTTGTTAGTTTGAAGAAGGGAACATATCCCGGTTTCGTTTCTTCTTCAAACTATTGATACCGTGCTTGGCCAGACTGTCGCTGTTCTCATGCTCTTTTATAGGTGGGGAAACTCTGCTGTATGTTTTCTGCATACACGATATGAAAACAGATTCTGCCGATTTCTACGTTTATCCAGAGTGAGAAGCTAAATGTGGACCTGACGAAGTTTGCAGCATGGTGTGGCTGAAAATTAAAAATATAGATACCGAGGTTAAAGAGCTTCACGTTTTCAGTTACGCCTGCGGAGGCCAAAACTGTAACAACACTCTTGTTACGTTTTTTAAAACGTTATAACGGGGAGAGTTAAATTAAAATAATTTATTAAGATTGTTAAGCTTACATACATCTTAGAGGTGTTTAAAAAAAAGTTACATGAAACCTATTAATTCACTTGCGTCGTGGTTAGTACCTTTTAAGGATGCGGGTTGTGATAAGCAATAACCCATTAAAATACAATGTCTGGCTCACTGCTGATACCCCTGCTGTAGAGGGCTGAATCATGAAAATTATTTTAAATTAACTTGAAAATAGTTGACTGAAAAGAAAGCTGAAATAAAAATTACCTAAAAGGAACGAAGAAAACTACGAGGCAACTGAACGACATGACAACATCTATACAAAAAAAAATAACATAATTTATTTGAACGTTGTACGGCCATTAAGATTACTCTGCCTATAGGCAGATTACACACTGAGGATCTACTCTCCTCTAATTCTCATCAACAGCACCTTTCACAATATAATTTAATTTAAACAAGTTCGCGTAAGTGGCTGGCAACCAAAAATTTTAATTCATTGATAATTAAGTTGAATAAAATAAAAAAATTTAAGGAAAAACATGTTTAAAGCTGCAGCGAATAAATAAAAAAAAGGGGGACGGTACCGTCTTCAATAGCAGAATTTAAAAGGGAATGGGCCAGCAGGTCTTTCTTCTCTTCCTCAGACATCTCTTCCTCAGACATCGCACGCTCGGGCTAAAATCGAATCATCTCCAGATCCATCTTGCATCTCTCGGCTAGTCGAGTTGAAGGCTCCCCACTTTTCAAAGTTCCCGGTCGAGAGAGAGAGCCCGCCGAAAAAAATCACTCCCCCCCTCCAAAATTCTCCATTCCATGACCCTCTTACCCCTTTGTATGGCTACTCGTGGGTGAAAATGAGTGCGTCTTCGCTCCTTGATTTTAACAGGGAAATTCGGACCAACAGAATTTGAGGGGCTTGAATTATAATTTGATAGGCAGTATAGTATTTTATTTTCAAACTTTGATCTTGCATCAAATCAGGATTTATTTTCTTTTATTTTAAACTCTGGAACTAACTCGGCGTTTGGCGATCTCAGGCGTATCCATGCGCGTCTGCAGGTGTTTTCGTGACGGAGCGCTGAGTTGCGCGTAAAACCATTTCAATGTCTGTTTTCGAGATGTTTCTTGAAATGGATACTTTTGCTAATCCCTTTATCCGGTGTAGAGTCTGGGAATGTGCAGAAATGGCGAAGATCTCGTTACATTGCCTACCAGCCCAGCTTACACAAGGGTTTGGGTTCATTATACAAAATTTACTATTAATGGAAAAAACAAAAATAAAACACTCTAAAATTAATAATTAACTATATTGAATACATACCAGCCACTAAAAAAAACTAATAAAAAACAATATACCAGCCAGTTTAACAAGTAAAGAAGGTAAGACATATACCTTATGTGCATTATAAGGTACCTTATGTGCATTATAAGGTAACAAGTAACCTTATAATGTACATAAATGTTACAGTCATATTTAGTTATTTAATTATAAATTATTAGTAAAATTAAGGAATCAAATATTAGTGCTAGCCGTGATCCAATATTTTAATATACTCTCATGCTACCTCCCATTATCAAAAAAAATTGCGCACCTTTTTCTAATAATCTTCAGTAATAATCAAGCAATTAAAAATTGGATCGCCGGTAGTTGGAACAAGTTGAGTAGAGGCTTACAGAGTTTCAACAATGCAAATATATTTAAATCAGACATTACCACGCGCGTTATGTATTAATTATATGCTATCATCTTAATTATTAAGTGTATTTTACCTACATCACAAAATATCTCCTTCTCCCTGATAAATTTTTTTTTGGAACAAAAAAAAATTTCTTTCGGACACAGAATACAATAGAACAATTAAACAAGATAATCGGAGCAGAAAATGACACAGAAAATTACTAATATTGAGCACCTTTGACATATAAAGACGGACAGACCCGGGTCGAAATAATAACACAAAACACACTATATAGTACGTAAAATGATAATGAGCACAGTGAAAACTTATCATACAACTTAGCCAAATTACTACAACAAAGTATGCTCCAGACAACTAGCAAATGTAAGATCGTTGTTCACAGCAAATCAAACACAAAACTCGCTCAACTCTGAGCCAAACAAAAAATTACCAAAAATAAAGTCGGTAAAGCTAGTGCATTTCTGCAGCACTAAAACAGCAAGTTTTGTTTAAATTGCAAAAATTGCCCAAAAAAAATGTGTTAACCTTAATTAACAAAATAGTAATACATGATACACAAAATGTAAAATTTATTTACCAAACAAGAACACATGATGCAAATTTTTTTTTTTTTTTTTTTGTCAAACTTAATAACTAAACATGAATACAAAATGCAAAAAGCAAAAAAAAATTTGTTAACATTAATTAACAAAATCATTAAGAATTTATGGTTTAACCACAAAACCTCTCGTGTTTCGAGGGCGTAAATCGTATCTCTTCGGTTGGTTACAACCATTTCCACCTGAAGTAGACACTTGAGTATTTGACATAATCGGTGTGTTGGACTGAGCACTGGAATTTTCTGGTGTCGGAGAAGGATTACTCTGAGTATTTAAAAGTGAGGAATTATAAAATATTTTAAAATATTGGGGTCTCCTAAATTTGAAGTTATCATTGACAGGGGAAATTAAGGGTACCCTCTCATCCTGAGATTGAGAGGAACTATCCATATTATTATTAACATTATCCGAAGGTAGGGAAGGGAAAGTTAGTCTATTGTGTAGCTTAGTTAACCTGTCAACGTGAATTAGCTGGGTATCGTTAGGGTTGTTTATATGTTGAATTACAAAGTTTACTGGGCTCTTCTGCTCTTTAACTCTATAGGGACCTTTATTGAAATTAGTGAATTTTTTGGACTGACCAGGCTTTACTACAGGAGTATATAGCAGCACCAAGTCACCGACAATAATACCTTTATTAGTAGCTGTTTTATTTCTATTGTATTCTTGTTTCTCTGCAGCTTTAATTAAGTTATCTTTTACTATTTTGAACGCGTTTTGTAAATTTAGTTCTAAATCCTCAGAGTAATCTCTATGGTCTGTGTAAGATGGCCTAGGGGAGTTTGTAATTAAATCAACAGGGAGAGTTAAATCCCTTCCATACACTAAGTGGGCAGGGGTGTCTTTTAAAGTAGAATGCCACGCTGTTCTATAGGCTAATAATGCAAAATGCAACTGATTTGACCCTCTTACCCCTTTGTATGGCTACTCGTGGGTGAAAATGAGTGCGTCTTCGCTCCTTGATTTTAACAGGGAAATTCGGACCAACAGAATTTGAGGGGCTTGAATTATAATTTGATAGGCAGTATAGTATTTTATTTTCAAACTTTGATCTTGCATCAAATCAGGATTTATTTTCTTTTATTTTAAACTCTGGAACTAACTCGGCGTTTGGCGATCTCAGGCGTATCCATGCGCGTCTGCAGGTGTTTTCGTGACGGAGCGCTGAGTTGCGCGTAAAACCATTTCAATGTCTGTTTTCGAGATGTTTCTTGAAATGGATACTTTTGCTAATCCCTTTATCCGGTGTAGAGTCTGGGAATGTGCAGAAATGGCGAAGATCTCGTTACATTGCCTACCAGCCCAGCTTACACAAGGGTTTGGGTTCATTATACAAAATTTACTATTAATTGAAAAAACAAAAATAAAACACTCTAAAATTAATAATTAACTATATTGAATACATACCAGCCACTAAAAAAACTAATAAAAAACAATATACCAGCCAGTTTAACAAGTAAAAGAATATAATGCACATAAATGTTTCAGTCATATTTAGTTATTTAATTATAAATTATTAGTAAAATTAAGGAATCAAATATTAGCGCTAGCCGTGATCCAATATTTTAATATACTCTCATGCTACCTCCCATTATCAAAAAAATTGCGCACCTTTTTCTAATAATCTTCAGTAATAATCAAGCAATTAAAAATTGGATCGCCGCTAGTTGGAACAACTTGAGTAGAGGCTTACAGAGTTTCAACAATGCAAATATATTTAAAACAGACATTACCACGCGCGTTATGTATTAATTATATGCTATCATCTTAATTATTAAGTGTATTTTACCTACATCACACTCTAGTGCTATTTTTTCTTGTATTGGTTGATACTGGGCGATTTAGAAAAATTTATCAGTACTTCCCTGTCCAAGGGCACTCATCCCTGCAATGTGATCGCAATTATGGGACTTCTAAAAGGAAAATCCGACGAATGAATAGAATTTGCACTCTGCAACAATACATTGATTTGATTCAATCCTCTATGAAGAAAGGATTCAATGAACTCAATCTCCCCAGAAAGTATCCTAGACTTCAGGAACTGGTGGCCTAAGATCTACAAAAGAACGGGAAAGTCTCTGGTCTAAATTTTCTATTTCCAAATTACAGACAGTTAGAATACTTCTTACCAAATGGTTATCTAACAATATCTGTGTTCATTCATGGTTTGGTGAAAAAAAATTTTGTTCAAAGAGTCAAGCACAGGAATACCCCAGATTCCAAATGAAAAAGCATACAATTAAAAAATTCCAATTCAAGACAAGAAGATCAAGGATGTTGGCAAGATAGTTACTCACATTCCACATGAGTACAAACCATTTTATGAAGAAGTTTTGATGAGACCAACTACTGCAACCACTCGATATTATGACGATGAAAGTGATGATTAGTAATAATTTTCATAATTTATTACAAAATTTTACAAATGTTTACAAAATTTTTATAAATAAAAATGTTTCTCATTTCTTAATTATTGATTTTCGTGCCCATTTCATAGTAAGTTTGAAGAAGGGAACAAATCCATGGTTTTTAGTATCGTATAGTTTATTTAAGGACAGTCCAACTAACCTGTCCAAGTCACTGGAATAGTGGGTGAATGTAAAGAATCATATATAAAATTTTTGCGAAGAAAAAAATTATAAATAAGAAAAGTATGACGTTTTTTTTAATTTCCCACAAAAAAAGTTTTTGGATTCGTTCCCTTCTTCAAACTGAAGGTTCAATTGGAAACGAACCTCGTCAGACCAGGCAATGTGTTTCCAGTCATCAACAGTCCAATGGAGGGGTTGGCGGGCTCAGGCGAGGCGTAAAGCCTTGTGCTGTGCAGTCAACAACGGTAAACGAGGGGGCCTGCGCCTCCGAAAGCCCATATCGATGGCGGTCCGTTGAACAGTTCGCACGCTGACACTTCTTGATGCCTAAGCATTGAAATGCGCAGCAATTTTAGAAAGTGTTGCACATCTATCGCGTTTACGTATTCTCGTTAGTCGTCGACGGTCCCGTTCAAGATCTTTTTCCGGCCCCACCGCTATCGGAGATTTGATGTTTTGACTGATACCTGATGGTCACGGTACATTCGTGAAATAGCCATGCGCGAAAATCCAAATTGCATAGCTACCTTGGAGAGGCTAAGTCCCATCCCTCGTGCGTCAACTATAACGCCAGGTTCAAAGTCACATAAATCGTGATAACCTGCCACTGTAGCAACAGGAACCGATCTAACAGCTTCGCCAGACACCTGTTGTCATATATAGGCGCTGCCGACTGCATTGCATTATGCTGATTGATTGCATATCTCCGTTATTTGCATAAGCACGTCTGTACCAGTTTTTCTTTGCTTTTCAGTATATATATATATATATATATATATATATATATATATATATATATATATATATATATAGCATTTCTATAGTAGTATTTATACTAGCTAGAGTAGAGCCATGGTACAAATGTAATCTGTTACCGAGTTAGGTTTGGAGGACTTGACTTAACTTTTATAACGTGTTTATGGCATCCATTTTTATCTATAAAAATGCGATATGCGTGATATCAAACCTCCGTGTGAATAAATATGTCTGTTAATTATAAATAAGCTATGTTTTTTATTAGACATCAAAAAGTGGCTTTGAACTCCCATAGGCTGGTGTAGTTCATGCTCTGAAATGCTGGTGTAGTATTAAAGGGGGGGGGGGAGGGGGAATGAACGAAAAATTTAATCGCTATGTTATCTAAGTAATAAAAATAATTGTCACTTTTTCAGCTTTTATTTATCAGTTTGTTTCTTGACAGTTAGTTCCATTTGGAGCTAACAGTCGATGATATTGAAAGCTGATTCTTATCATTTTTACTGTTTTTACATTTACCGTAAATCTTTTTAGCGCAGTAATAAAGGCGAAAATACTGCTCTGTTTAACTGTATGCGGAAAAAGGGAAATATTTATTGAGGAATAATTTTGAAAAATATAGATTAGATAGTGATTTTCTCCTGGAAGAATGAGACAAATCCAATCATTTACTGGGAAAGAAACTGTACGAGGCATACATCGAAAGCGTGTTACTTTAGGTGAAGAAGATTTAAAAAAAGAAAATAAAATGTCTTTTACATACTTGTCGACGGCGGGCTAACTTTGGTAAAACTTAATTTTTTAAAAGTTATTTATTTAAATTTTTCTTATATACCGGGACCTTCAAATAATAATAAAAATTTAATGTATTTTTCCCCTTCCTGGCCGTCTAAGAATCACGGGCTTAAGGAATCTTAACCTCTGTCTTCCTTTCTGGTTGGGCCTGACTACCTACTTGAAATTGCTTAAAACTATAATATGCATAGCAAAATAGGTATCTTTGTAACTGTAAGAGGAAAAACTATCTTGAGTCGATTCGATCCGTCCAGTTAAAACGCAAGTCTCATATTAACAAGATATATAAGAGAGGACCTTTTAATAGGATATTCTTTGAAATCGTTTATGCATCTTTAAGATGCATAAGCGATTTCAAAGCAGAGACGATAGCTGCGTGTTGGTTTGATCTCTAAAGCCACACAGCATGCATTTTGTTGTAGAAAACGAGTTATTTATTAATTAATGCATGCCCCTTAAACCTTGGTATACACTACAGGCCACACCCCATGAAACAGTCGAAGGTTTTCGCTTTAAATGAGATTTTCGAGTCCTTTAATTTTTGTTTTAGAGACACAACTAGATTCCCCCTTCTCAAATTGAAGACAATAAGGAACGAGATCGATAGAACTTTATATTTCATGCTGAATTGCGTCGCTGGAATTGCCTCTCTCTTCTGACAAGTATTTTTTTTCTTTACAGACGAAGAGGGGGATGTAATAACTTGGAACTCGTCTGTAGTTGCTGTATTGATTCCTGTTTCAGTCAAAATTTTTTAGATACTGACAATACAATTGAAAAAAAAATCTATTTGAGATGTGTTAGGCATCTTATCTGGAAGCAAAATTTCCCGTTCAATAATTTTAAGATGTCGGTCAAACATCGCTGAACTCAAACTTTTTTTTTGTTGTTTTTGTTTTTGGTACTTTGTACTCCTTGGTCTTCATTTAAAAAAAAAAATAATATTCCACCCACGATGAGATTTTTTCAAGTCAGATAGGCAGTTTTCAGTGTATTGAAATTGTGTGTTCATTAAACATAGTGAGGAAAAATAGAAAGTGTTCGTATATATGCCCAGCGTACTCTAGCTCTTTAACATTGGAGAAAAATTGTAGCTAAAGCACCAGATAGCTTTAGTTTCGTTCCTTGACGGATATAGTAACATACTTCGGCGTTTACGCAGAAGGGAGATTGGTCTCACGGGCACTGCCGCCAAAAGGGAGATTTTTATTTCTTCTAAAAATATGGTTTCCCTAAGATTTTTTCGGTATCTACATATTTTATAAATCACAAGAAAGTAACTTAAACATCTATCCATCCACGATTTCAGGCATCTACACAGTTACAAAATGACAGTAAGGGGCAAAAGAGAGCTATGTCTGCAAGGGTAGAAAGTCTATAAGAGTTACTTCATACAAAGTTACTTCATACTATCGGATCCGATGTTGTCGTTGTAGTGTCTACGTATAGTTGCTGAAGAAAAAATCTTAAATCGAACCAAAAACCAAGATAACAGCTGGTGTCCGTGGAAGAGATCCCATGACAAGTCCTTATTAAAAATGAATTAAAACAATGAAAATTATTAATAAAGTATGCTTTTGAAAATACGGCAGGCAAGTGTAATAATAATAATAAAAATAATAATTTGGGGACCACGCTTCGTTTTTTTGCCAATCTTCTCCCGTTAACTGCGGACCCCTGTGAGGGTGCGTATCATTGGACAAAATACTGGAAATAACCTTTAATTCTATGAGTCATTCGGAATTCTGGATGAGAGTGAAGAATGAATATCCAAATTTACATGAATAGTAATGAGATGTCTTTGATTTTGTGACGCTGCATTTTCTGCAATGATGGAGCTTAAAATGAAGCAGAGGGATCTCCTGCAACTTTCAGACAATCTCCGTTTGACTGTCACTTCAATTCATCCCAAGATTAATAAACTAACGGACAGAAAACAGCTACAAAAGTCTCTCTAGCATTATCAAAACCTCCAAACATTCAGTTCTAATAAAGGAAATTTCCGTTTTCAAACCTTTTTCATACATTTTTATTTGATAAGGTTTCTGGGCACTAACCCTATTGGATTCGCTCACCTCAATGTATGGAGAAAGTATTCACAAATTACAGCGACCCAAGCTAGTGCTTATACGCCTTGATCAAACTGTCGACCGGTCGCTAAGTAGCAATACCTGTATACGCAGCCGAGGGTAAATTTCCCAA
Source organism: Dolomedes plantarius (assembly GCA_907164885.2). Taxonomy (NCBI): domain Eukaryota; kingdom Metazoa; phylum Arthropoda; class Arachnida; order Araneae; family Dolomedidae; genus Dolomedes; species Dolomedes plantarius. The sequence continues at coordinate 126,756,712 of OU015496.1, forward strand.
GTTCGGTGACATTTTTCATTATTGTAAGGCCCGAGGATGCCAGACGGACAGTACAGATCTGCCATCCACTCAAGGCACCCCCAGCCGCTAACCTATGGAGAAAATGTGTCTACTATTTACAGCTACGTAAATGCTGAAAATCCAATAAAAAATGGTATTACCAGTTAGCCTGAACTTTTCTGCACCTTGCAACAGGATTCATTTTATAAATTTCGTCCACAAAAGAAATTGATGAGCGTTTTAAACACACTATACCAGATTTCCCCCCGAATAATTTAAATTTAAAAATATTATACAGCAGATTAGTACACAGCAGCCTTAAATTACATACACTGCTGGCCACTCAAATTGCAACACCAAGAAAGACAAGAGATATCACAACAAAATTTATTTTGTAGATAACATGTTGACCAAGTATCAAATGATTAAATTTATAGACTTCTGTGAAATGTGGTTCCTGCCAAAATCAGTAGCCAGAGTAGCCGCCATTGTTGGAGATCACCGCTGCCACACGCCTCGGCATTGATTCAAAAAGACTTTGGATGAGTTCTTGGGGTACAGCAGACCAAGCAGCTTCCACACGTTGCCAAAGTTGATCTGCTGTAGCAGCTGGGGATGGAATCTGGGTCAATCGTAGAGCAACCATGGACCACATGTTTTCTATCGGGAAAGATCCGGAGAGCGAGGCGGCCAGGGAAGCAATTCAATCTGGCGATTGACGAAGAACCGTTGGACAATGCGTGCCACGTGTGGTAACGCATTATCCTGTTGAAATATGGCTGTGGGCAAGCCCTGAAGGTAAGGAAGGACAACTGGCTCCAACACCTCGGAGATGTAGCGCTGGCTGTTTAAAGTACCGGCAATGCGTACTAGAGGTGTGCGAGAGTGATATCCAATACCGCCCCATACCATAATACCCGGTGCAGGACCAGTGTGGCGGTGCATAACGCAGCTGTTCAGCATCCTCTCTTCACGGTGTCTCCAGACTCGAATGCGACCATCGTGGTGTTGCAGACAGAAGCGTGACTCGTCAGTAAAGACAATTTGATTCCATTCTGCCGTCCACATCCTTCTGTCATCGCACCATTGGCGGCGGAGACGTCTGTGGTTCTGCGTGAAGGGTAGACAAAGCAATGGACGTCTTGCGGACAGACCACTCTGCTGTAAACGGCGTCGAATGGTACGCACAGACACTGGATGATGCGTTACAGACTGCATGTGCTGTGCTATGGTTCGTGATGTGACTGAGCGATCCGTCACTGCCATGCGCACAATTTGCCTGTCATCACGTGAAGTGGTGCGCTGAGGTGGATGCGATCGAACACGCCGGTCCGTCGTACCCTCCTGCATCCAACGATCACATATCCGCATTACAGTTGTTTGGTTTCATCCAACACGACTACCGATTTCCCTGAAAGATAATCCACAATCTAGGTAGGCCACTATCCTTCCTCTGTCGAACTCGGATACTTGATCAAAAGATGATCGCTGTTTTCGACGAGGCATAATTGATCGTTTTTTTGAAAAAACCACAAGAAAAACACAATTGCCGAACTTGAAATCGTCGAAATCTCCAAGCCTTAAATAGCGCTTTGAAGTGGCGCCACAGGCGCGCGTGATGTGCGTCTGCGCTGAAATTCTAATCATTTGCATATCTCACCTCCGCTAATGCATGTTGTAAATTTCATATTATTTGCATGTTTCCTTCAGGGTGTTGCATTTACAGTGGCCAGCAGTGTACTTTGCATACAGAAATATTTGACTTGTATGTGTGGTAATAAGTGCACATATTTCTACTGCCTTCCCTTCTCAGCTGACTTCTATGGTGCGTTAGAATGCATAAATACTACACTGCTGGCCATTAAAATTGCAACACCAGGAAGGAAAGCAAACAACAAAATTTAAAAATTTACTCATTGTACGTATATATCATAGTAGGAAGATAAAATGATTAAATTTGTAGGCAATTTGAGGGGTATACAGGGTCCGAAATTAGTACACACAGCTTCCGCTTCTGGCAGCTAAAACGGCTCTAACCCGGTTAGGTATCGAGTCAAACTTGGCTTGGATGACAGATACGGGCAAAACATTCCATGCTGCATCAAGTCTATGCCACACTTCATCATTCAAATGGCTGGGGAGCGGTGGCGGCCCAGTCTCTCAGCAACCCATGACTAGATGTTTTCAATGGGTGAGAGATCTAGAGAACATGCTGGCCAGGGCAACCGTCGAACACTCTCTGTGTCGAGGTAGGTCAGGACACAACGGGCAACATGCGGTCTTGCGTTATGTTGTTTAAAGATGACGTCTCCGAGGCCTTGAAGATAGTGTACAGCCACCGGCCTTAAGATTTGAGAAATGTAACGCTGGCTGTTCAGACTACCAACGACGCGAGCAAGAGGTGTTCGTGTCGTGTACCCAATGTTTGCCCATACCATCACACCAGGTGCAGGGCCCGTATGACGATATCAATGCAAGCAGGCCACGTGAGTTCTCCACGGTGCCTCCAGACACGGGTACGTCCATCAATGATGCTGCACACAGAACCGGGACTCGCCTGAAAAGATGACGTGGTGCCACTCCTGTATCCAGTTTTGTCGTTGGGCGCACCTTTGTCGTCGCGCGTCTCTATGCTGAAGTGCCAAAGAAAGCCGCAATAATGGTCCCCGTGCAGCCAGTCGATGCTGCTCCAGACGTCGTCGCACTGTCTGGGCGGTTACTTGTTGTGCTGCAAACAAGCCCATTTCCTAACTCAAGGTCCGTAATGTGACTGTCCGATCCTGCAAGGCCGACCTGACGATATGTCTGTCCTCTCGGGCGTTAGTGGCGGGAAACCGTTGTGATCCTGCATGGCGTTCAGCATGACCCCCCCTGAACACATAGATTCCTTATTGGCATGACAGTCGTTGGTTTCCAAGCAATGCGAGTAGCAATATCGCGTAACGATAAACCGCACTCTCGATAGGCCACGATTCTGCCACTATCGAATCCCGACACGTGCTGGTAGCCGTTTCTTCTTCTTATACGAGACATAACACGATCTTCTCACAAACGACCAACATTCAAATGTGATTTCCGAATGAGAAATCCACTGCGTAACTTTCCTTTTGTACAGAGTTTGAGATGCCGTTTCCTCCCTCCTGTGTCGTTCGATTGCGCTTAAATGCTAATCATTTGTATATCCCAGTATTTTCTTTTCATGCGAATTTGAAGTTTGTATCATCCCTCCTTCATGGTGTTGAAATTTAAATGGCGAGCAGTGTATTTTTTCTGAACCTTTTTCAAACCATTGTCTTTAAAATTAATTTAATAATACAATAATCAATTTTACATTGAATATTAATGTAAATTTTTGGTGATCAGAATAGGCTATATCAATGTTAATTAGGAAAAAAAAATCTAATCATGCTGGCCATAGGAAGCTTCATTATGCTGCAAGATTTTATTAGTTCAGTGACTGATAACTTAATTTAAATGTAATTTTATATTTGTCAGCATGCTGCACACGTATACTTAACTGTTCTAATAGTCTTCATAATTGTGCCATAACTATTAATTTTTAATGTTAGTTTATTGCATGAACTTAAAAAAATTAGAAAGGTATTTAGGAATATTGGCCACTTGGATTTAAAGATTTTTTTTCTTAAAAATTGTACGCCGTAATAGAGCAAAAATTTTACACCTCGGGCTATTTTTCGCTTAAAAAAATGCCAATAATATTTTAAAATTTAAATTATTTGCGAAAAATTCTGGTATAGTGTGTTTTAAACACTCATAAATTCCTTTGGTGGAAGAATTTTATAAAATGAATCCCGTTGCAAGGTCCAAAAAAATTCAGGCTATCTGAAAATGCCATTTTTATTGGATTATCACAGGTCTGCAACTTTTTTTGTTATTTTATAATTAAAAATTAATAAAATAAAAGAAGTTCAATACACATAAATAAAAAGGAAAGAAATTAATAAAATAGTGTAGACAATGAGGTGAAGTTCTAGGTTCTAGGCTAAATGGAAAAACTTATTGGCACCTCGAGTATCTTTTTCATGGTTTAGAAGACGACTTCCTTAATTTTTTGAAGATGTTGATTTAGTTCATTGCAGCAATATTCCTGGCTTGATGGCACAGTTTCATATTGAATATGACGCACAGGAATGGAGGCTCTTCATTGACTTATGCAAAAGAAGCCTCAAAGCTGTGCTACTCCATAACGGAAACAAATATGCTTCAATACCAGTTGGACATTCCGGGCACTACAAAGAATGCTATGAAAATTTAGCCATCATTTTGCAAAAACTTAAATACAAGGATCACATGTGGACCATATGTGGGGATTTAAAAGTAATTGCCATGCTTCTTGGACTTCAAGGGGGATATACAAAATATCCATGCTTCCTGTGTGAGTGGAACAGTAGGGAAAGGAGTCAACATTGGATTAAGAGAGAGTGGCCAGTAAGAAAGAAAATGGAAATCGGCAGCAAAAATGTTATTGAGGAAGCTTTAGTTGACCGAGAAAAGACTCTTCTGCCTGCACTTCATATAAAACTTGGTTTGATAAAACAATTCGTGAAAGCTGTAGATAAAAAAAGGTCGGTGTTTCAAGCACTTGCTTCGTGCATTTCCTGGATTATCTGCAGCCAAAGTGAAGGAAGGTGTCATTGTGGAACCAGATATTCGAAAACTTATGAAGGACGAAAAATTTGAATCATGTGTGACAAAGGTTGAAAAGGAAGCTTAGAGCTCCTTTAAAGAAGTTGTTAATAAATTTCTGGGAAATTATAAGGATCCCAACTTCAAACAAATTGTACAAAGTATGCTTGAAAATTGCAAAAAATTAGGATGTTCTGTCAAATTAAAAGTTCATTTCCTGATGTGTCAACCGGACTATTTTCCTGAAAATCTTGGTGCCGTCAGTGAGGAACACGTAGAAAGATTTCACCAAGACATTAAGCAGATGGAATGCAGATACCAAGGTAGATGGAACAAAAACATGATAGCAGATTACTGCTGATCGCTACATAGAGAACAGCCGCAAGTTACACACAGAAGATCTGCTTCCACACGGAGTATTCAACACAAAAGAAAAAGCCTTAGAAACTTGACTTTATGCAGTGATTGCTGATTATCCAGAATCATATGCTTTTGTACTAATGACAGGAAACGACTCAGTAATGTGAATTCTAAATATATATGTGAGTATTAAAGTAATTTTTCACACAAAGCGTCTTACTTATTACTTTTTTTTACTTCCTAGAAATGTTTTTACATGGTATATAAAGCATAATTTTTCTAAATTTTCAAACGCAATTTTCAGAAAACTGTTACGTGATGGACAAAAACGAATGACATATTTGGAATTAGCATTCCAAAAAACATAAAAGTCAATTGTTACTTTTATGTTGTTCTACTAAAGAAGAATTTTTCGAAAATCTTTCTTAGTGCACCCCTACACTATAAGAAAAATCGCCATGCAAAATTTCAGCTCTATAGGTCCAGCGGTTTGGTCTGTGAATTATCTGTTAGTCAGTCAGTCAGTTACGGAACTGTTTTATATATATATAGATATTAAATTTGAGGTGTCAGCTTAATAACAGGCGTAGTAGTCTAATTGAGTTTGTAATTTCTTTCGGATACCGTTATTAATTCCATGTATTCCCGGGCTTTGGAAAGATTATTGGAAAGAAAACAAAAACTTATTAATTCCTCATTCAGTGAATCTTTCCAAGCGTTATGACTGAAGTCATTTCAATTTCATAGTTCAACGAATTTCACTGCTAAATATTGAAAATTAATTTAATCTCAGACCTGTTTTGAGAAAAAAAAGTTGCAAATTATTCGAATGAATGGATTTCCTTAAATGTTATAAAATTTTTTATTTAATAGTTTGAATAGAAACAGCAAGTCTCAGCACGCATGAATTCTCCATGGAAAACTGAACTTAGACGTGGGCGATTCCGCCCACGTCTAAGTCCAGTTTAAGTATCGTATTTGCCGGCGTATAGCACGCAGGGACATATAAAACGTACCCCCATTTTTATACACATTTTCAAGGAAAATAATTACAAGATAAAAAGAACTTTTTATATACCATGTTTTTAAATTTTCTGTTGAATCATATAAACTTGACAATTCTATGTATTACTAAATACTTTTTAAAAATCTTTTTGAGGAATTATCCCATTAACTTGAAAGAAAATGATCAAATGCGTAATCAATTGCGTTTAACTTTTAGTTCCCGTCCCGGCCGATAGATGGCTGAACCAGTCTGAAAAACAAAATTAACTGAAAATGAATTCAATACTGCTTAAAGATGGCTAAAAGTATTAAAAGAATGCATTGTCATCGTGTTCTGAGCTATTCTAAAAGTTTCAAATGTCTAGCTAGTCAGGAAGTTAGTTAAAAATCGATTGTAAGATTTGTACTGGACAAACACACAAACACACAAACAAACAAACAAGAAAGCGAGTTAATAAAAACATAGTAAAAAATCTTCATTTTCCCCCATGAATTTCCACAATGATTTACTGTATTAATTTTATAGTTATTTATGTCAATAAAAAAATGTAACTAGGGAAAATTGTAGTTAGGTACCTTTTAATCAGAATTCCCAACAGCCCAAAGTTCCCCTCCAGAGCTAAAAATAAAAATAAAAAAATTGCTAACGATTTACTCGAAACCTCTTTTTCGCAAAAAACAAAAAAAATTCAGGTTTCTAACGAAAATACCGCGGGTTATTAACGTAGAATTACTAATCGTTGCTTACCTCTTTTTTTTTGACGCATTTTGGTACTTTTCTGTTTAACTGTTTACTTCTTGCCCAAGCGATACAGACTGAGTTTGGTACGCTGCCAAAATTATAACTCGCGACGACGGACGTCTGAAATTTTGCTGTACCGCGGACCGTTATGGAGGAACGTAATCCTTCGTTAAAAACAAAAACAAAATGCAATAGAATACTTATATATGTATGATAATATAAACCAAAAGTGTTAGACTGACTGAAATTTCAACTCATTATTTTGATTACCTGCGCATAAGACGTATCCCATATTTTAGGCGTATTTCGATGGAAAAAAAGTGCGTCCTGTACGCCGGCAAATACGGTACTTAAAATTTGTACCTGCCATGTTGAAAAAAAAATCCTTAAAATCAATTAGGGAGTATATCTGCAACCACTTACATGTCTTGGATTAAGGCAGTGATTGTATTGTTTCACGAGACAAGTTTATCGTTAAGATTTGTGTACTCCTCGTTTCACATGTAAGTCAAAGCCTATTTTTAAAAATATCTAAAATAACTGAAAACTTGTGTGACAGTGGGGATGATAGCAGAAGTATTAGTGAATAAGAACAAGATGAATTTGAAGAAAAATAATTTTAAATTGACGTATTGTAAGGAAAAATGACGCAAGATGTGATAATTGTATAATCGATAATTATAAAACGCTCAAAAATTCTAAACAGCGACGCTACCATTTAATGTGTTTATTTTAAATTTAATTGTTATATGAGGACTGGAAAGGATAAATAAGAATTCGCTATTCTTGACAAAACAAAACTGTAATATAAAACTACTAATAACATCTTACAAACACATACATGACCACATCGCCCTGTTTAAAAAAATTGTCATTGATGTCATAAAGCTATACCAACATAAAAGTTCTAAAAATTTTAAACATTGTGTATCAACATTTATCGTGGGCTTCAGGTAGCCTTGTTGTAGAGCACTGGCTTTCGGTTTTGAGGGTGCTCTGATCGAATCCCAAAGCGCACCATTAAATACCTCCGTGTCTAGGTCGGATATGGGCACGTTAAATCCACTATCAAGCATGTATGTGTGCTTATTTTATTCTACATTGCTTATGGAGCATTTTTTGTCATTTTAGGTACTTTAAAGTGGATACTTAACACAGGGTTGCATTATCCTTAATTTTTGGACATGCGCGTATTAATATTATTAAATAATCCTCTAACTATCATTAGCTGGTTTCCTCTGTAAACGTTTGGGTATATTGTTTGAGGCATTGCGGAAGAGATTAAAAAAAAACTGTGACAGGATATCAAACTTTTATAAAATAGGATAGGAAGTAAAATGCATTATGCTTATCAGTGTTCTAATGAATGGATAGGGATGGAACTTCGAACCGGAATGGTAGTGGGTGGGAAAGAGATTATGCAATACTTAATATAATTTATCAGCTGAAATTTTATAAGTTGAAAGAGTTTAATCTTGATTGAAAATACAGATAATCAATTATAATCAACTAAAAGAAGGCAGGACCCGGGGTATCTTATTGGTAGCGCGTCTGCTGTCGGTACTGAGGATGCTCGGATCGAATCCCGACGTGCGCCATTAAATACCTCCGTGTCTAGGCCGGATATGGGCACGTTAAATCCGTAGACCGGAAAGTCCCTCTATGAGGTCAGTGGGTGGGGAAGGTACGATCCCCCCCAGATGTCGCTCCTGGGGATGCTCGGTCAAAATTGTGGTGCACCTGTCCAAGTCGGACTCCGACCCTTGTGGTGCTATTTTAAACCAGAGCCCCTGAAGCCTATACGGACCTGGTCTGGAAATTCCAGCCAGGGGGCATTAGGAACAACAGGGACGAAAGGAGGCAAAATTCAAATTTTCGTTTAAAATTCAACGAATTTAGTTGAGACTTAAATTTAGATGTAGATTAATATTAATGTAAGCATGCGTCTCTGTTACGTGCAACTGCGAAAAATTTCAGCACTAGTTCATACACCTTATAAAAGCATCTTTCTGGAATGAATATTGCCAAAAACACACAAAAATGTACCCATCTGAATGGGACTGAAGTCTGTCTACGTATATAAAATCAAACTGTCTTTGGTTTCTCCACATTTCAACTTATTTAATAATTTTGTAGTAGAAGAAATTTATAAAATGTTGATACGCTGAGTGTGGTTTTATTTTCTGAATGATGTCTAAGTGAGCCTCGCCAATGATTATAGGAAATACGTATGAATAACTCCTTTTTCAAATGGGAAGAGGAAATTTGCTCCCATAAAAGCTGCATATGCCCGATACAAAGCAGGAGGATATGAATAAAGGCACGTCTGCGGACGTGCCTTTAACGAAGGGCCCTTTATATTATTTCCGAATATATTACGATAGCTTTTTTTTATGCATTATTCCATTTTAGTCCGCCAACATTGACATTCGTTTGATGTTTTATACATCTCTCCACTCTCTCTTAATAACTCCATTTCTTTCTTGTATTACTATTCACCATGGAAAACAATTTTTTGTTCATAAGGTAAAAGAGATGTTGTATAATAACAATGATCATCATCATCATGATAATTGTTATCATTTTAAATTCTTGGTTGAGTATGCGTGCCTGGCATTATATAGAACGGTATTTAGGTGTTTTGTTTGCGCAGTTATGACTATTTGATGGTAAATGTACATAAGCTGTCTTTATCAGTTTGTTGTCTTCCCTCTTTACATTTGGTCGTAAATGTCCATTGTTGTATGAACCTGCGTGACCATCCTTTTTCTCGTGTACGTGCGAGTTCAAAAAGGAGACTTATTTAATAAGAAAGCAATACTTTATTTGGGTGGCGTTAGAGCATGAAGGCTCTCTCTCGTGTCATTACTACATCTGCCGTCTTTTACACATTTGCAGCGATCACAGCGCCATCTCTTGGCGAGCAAATAGCTTTAACAAGTGATTCCCAACCTTTTTTTACTTGCGTACCCACCTGACAACTTTATAGGGTCATGGCGTACCACAGATTATGTTGTAACTTTTTGAGGGAGTCAAATAAATTCTATACACATATGAATAACTTTACAAAATGTATTTAAGTATAAGAAAAACAAAATACAGAAAATATGTCCATATAATTTGAAAAATCCGTTTACACGTGATTGTAATTAACAAATGGCAAATACAATTTCCCCAAACACTAAAATGTCTTTATCAGGAAACGTAATGAGAAACTTGATGTTGCTTATGCTTATTTCTTCTTAGAGCTACTACGTCAGGTTCAATAGTGCTTATGCAACGGAACCAACCATAGAAAAATAAGCAATATCGTGTAGACCGCAAGAGGGCGTTCCCAGCACTTCTTACGGCTGCAAAAGAGTTTTTGTAAAACACCAGAACCACTGATGACTGTCAAGCTGGAATGTGTGTGAAAAGGGAATAATCACTGCAATTGCAGACTGTATGCACAGTTGCAGAAGCATAGGTAAGAGATAATAAATTTGTATTAACAAGTATTTGGTTTCTAGTTTTTTATCGGTAGCACCATGGCAATCATGAATGCTGATTTTAGCGTTAGATTATCTTTAATATTTAGTCGTTTTCTGCGTACTACCTCATATGCGCACGCGTACCACCAGTTTGGAACCTCTGGTCTTCATCAAAACTCATTACTGCATTTCAGTATTTTTTTAAATGCATTTTAAACGTTGAATTTTCGAGTTGTATTCAGCTGTGCAAACCTCCTTAAAATGGATACCGTTTTTATATAAACTGATTTCTTCTCGGTCATTTAATAATGACTTATAACGAAATATTTATGGATCAAAACTCTCTACTAATAAGCAGGAGGGAGCTACTAATACTTCAAGCAATTTTGAATTTATAAAAAGAATTTCCAGTATAATAAGATAATTTTTAGCCCCGGAAAAGAACTTTGATTAAGAAATATTTTTGCCATCGAGGGATTTCAGAAGGTATGTAATATCGAATACCTGATTATAATTTTGAGGGACTTTGCATGACAATTATTTTGTTATTTCTATTATACACTGAAGTGCCACTGAATGAGGAATTTGCGCATGCGGGGAAAATGCTCATTTCTATTTTTTATTAACAGATTGGCTATTAAATTGTTCGAAAACATCAATTAAAACGTACATATAGATCTAAATAATAAAAATTTTAAATTTAAAATAAGCGAAAAGTGTTGAAAAATCATGTGACCTCAAAACGCTACGTGATTGGTTCTGACGTCACATGCTTCAATGCTTCAATGTTTACATTTTCTAGCGCGAGATTCTACGTTTCCTCCTCTTAAACTAACATTTTAAAATCCATATTTTTTTCTAATTTTGTTTAATTTTTCTAACTTTAGTTTGTGGCAATTGTTTATTCCCCCTTTTTTTTAAATTATATTCTATCGTCGTCTTTATTATTAGTTTTATTTCTGTTTTGTTTACCATGGCGTTATTACCCGGTTTTGCAAAAGGGCAATCTGACAAACCTGCCTAAAATGGATTCATTTGCAGTGTTTTCCTTTTTGGGAAATAATCCAAGTTTTATGGGAGCAGAAATACGAGAATTTAAAGCTCAGAAGTATGTATATATTTGTTTGCATTTATTATTCTAGTTATGTAATGTAGATTGTAGAACGCTGACGTGCGTTGTACTTTACACAAACTTTAGAGTTAGACATTGTTTATGTATATTATTAAATTAATCTCGTACTCTAAAAGTTTAATATACAGTTTCTATTATTATTCATTCATAGTACATGTTTAATTTTGTAGAATTAATTAGCACTGCAACACAGGGCCCGACTTAGCCTAATTGGGGCCCGGGGCAAAAACTTCCTTGGGGCCCCCCTCTGCTTCACTACTTCAGTAATGAAGAACTTAATACTTAATACTAAACTTTCTATTCGATTTGGGGGCCCCCCTCTGATGTGGGGGCCCGGGGCAACTGCCCCGTATGCCCCTGCCTTAGTCAGGCTCTGCTGCAACATTACAAGTAGTGTGTGTTACAGGATATTTAGTAATTTTAATTGTCTATTAAAAAGTTGACAGAAATTAAAAACACTACCAAATTTACGAATGTGTTCAGTGTTCTGCATACATATCATAGAAATATGTATATTTTAAATGGTAAAGGAATTATAATAAATCTGAACTATGCATGATAATTAAACTTTTGACTAATCATTATGTGGTATTAAGTGGTGCAAAGAAACAAATATTTACTACTCATACTAATTTTAAACAATCCTCTAACTTCATAATTTTGTGTTTTAAAAACACATTTTTAAATTAATGCTTTAGTACTTAGAAAGTTAGTTTTACTTAGATCTGGACGAGAAGGCTATGGAGATAATGCTGTAGGATATGTTCAGGTAAAAAGGGACGGAGACATCTGTACAGTCAATGCAAGGGTGACACCAGAACATAATGTCACAAAAAAGGCTTACAGTGTGGAACTCAAGTTGAATGAAACGGAAGAAAATGTCCTTTCCGTCCAATGCAATGATTGTGCAGCATCTTTGGGTGAGTTCCTTTATGTATTATATTTAATTTTATCTAAAAGTTTTAATGATAGTGTGTTTGGGGTAAATACAATAGACCATTCATGGTTAGCTTTCCCCGCTTTAAGTCATTTATAAATAATTAGCAATACTTCAGCAGTTATAAAAAAATCTTTTTAATACAATAATTTATACATTTTATGTAAAAAACTAGCACCCAAAACTAGTGTAAAAAGATTAATTAAAAATAAACTTACAAAATAATTAATATATTTTATGCTTTTGTCACATTTTGCACACAAATTGTATTTAATTTAAAATTTCATCACCTACCCCCAACCCAGCATCTGGTGAATTCCATTGTAACGGACGTTACATTCACACACAAAATAAATTATAAAAAGACTATGAGATGCATATTAATGCGTCAAAATAGGAGTACGTTATTTTTTCCTGATAAAACCAATACTAAAGATAAACTTGACAGGTTTCAAAATTTATTTCTGGTGTATTTAAGCTGCAAAAAAAAAAAAAATTTAAAGCAAAATTTAAAAATTTTGCTCAAAAATTTAAAAAATAACATCACAAGACATGCCTGTAATTTATCAGAACCTTGACATAAAAATTCAGTCATTTTTTTCTGTAATAAAAAATTTAAAAACTATTTGTAACAGACGTTACATATAATACATGATGTTGCAACTGTACCCTTAACTAGGCTATTTATATTCAAAACAGTCACAAACATGCATTTATTTTACTTTTATAGTTTTTTACATAAATATTAAATTTACTCCAATTAAATTCAGTGGCATAATTTACGTAAGTAATAAGGTATAAAAATGATAATTTTACTTGCTAAAAAAACTTACAAATAGATATTTTCCCATTACTTCCCCTACAAAACAAACTTAATGTAAGGAAAAAGCAATAATAGGTTCTAGTTCTAGAGGCCATAAGCTTTCCAATGATATATAACACTTAAGAATTTGTTTAAAATGATTTTCTTTCGTAATGGTTTCATGTTAGGTGGAATTCACCATCTGGAGAATATAAATTTGGCAAATCATCTGTATCACATTAAAACCCACAATTATAGCTAAATTAAAAAATAATTGAATGAAGATCCACTTACTGAGCATTTACAACTGTTTCAGCATCAAAGCTATTATCAAGTAACTGTATGTAATATACTTTAAGAGTTGTATATTGCATATCTCTGCTGTGAACAAACATTTTATAGACCGCTATCCAGAATGCTAGTTTTTCTGAAGTTATTCAGGTATATTCAAAATAATTTAATCTGATAGAGATAATATGGTAATTTAACGATTTTCAATTATGGATGAAAGTTTATTCATTTAATGAACACAGAAATAACAGCATTTTATTTGAAACATTTTTCATAAAATCAAAATTTTAATGCAAATAAACATTTTACAATGATTATTCAAGTGAATAAAATATGATATTCTCGGAATATAGTTTTCATTTTTGCATTAAATGCTAGTTTAAATTTAACCGACAATAGTTTGATTTTTGTTAACTAAACTGTATATTAATATTTCTGAGGGTTTCTAAAAATATATTTTTTTACAGGTGGATGTAATCATGCTGTAGCTTTGCTTATGTGGCTTCATAGACGGAGTGAAGAACCAGCAGTGACGTCAGTTTCGAGTTACTGGAAGGAGTCAAAACTTTCTTGTGTAGGCAATTCAATAAAATTCATTAAAGGGAAAGATTTAGTAAAAAATAATTTGGAGCCTTTAATACCACAAGATGGCTCATTTCGAACAAAAGTTGTTGAAAAAAGCAGACTTTTAGAGAGACAGGACACTGTTCTCACTAAATATTATAAAATGAAAGACCGGTTCATTACCGGTATTTACCGTCGTGCTTGTGCAGCAAGGTACTATACAATATTTAAAATTTGCTTTAAAACACTTTGACATCTTAAAAATATAGAAAAAACACTAGATATCAAACTCAAACTACGCAACACAATCCAAACACCGAAGTAAACAAATTCGCTATGGAGCATTGTGACGTCACATGTATCCGCGTAGGAAAAGTAGCGTTTTTGAGATGAAGTAAATAGTGCGCGTTTAAAAACAAATTATGTTAACTTTTAGAGTTCTAAAACTAAAAAAAAAAAAAGATGCTTTCGATCATATTTTTCTATTTTCTATACCATAAATGCAAAATAAAAAAACGTGCAAATTCCTCATTAGTGATAGCAAAGCCTATGCAAATTGTGTAGCGCTGCGCATCATGTATGCGCAAGTGAGGGCGCTGTGGTAACTGCATATATAGCGCGTACTGTGGTTGTTCTGAATTAGTTGTTGGAATTGCCAGTATGGGTAAACTGCCTGATTTAGACGCCTTCAATCGTGGACAAATCGTAGGTGCGCGACGCATGGGCCATTCAATTTTCGAAATCGTCAGACAGCTAGGATTTTCAAGGTCGACAGTGTCAAGAGTATACCAAGAATACATGGATGGTGGAAAAAAAACTAGCGATCGGTCAAACTGCAAAGGACAATTAGCCTTGACAATGCGTGGTGAGAGACGGCTCATGCGTATTGTACGTAGCCAGCGAAGCCAAACATTAGCTCAAATTACCACCCAGTTTAATGGCGGTGCCAGTCGTACAGTCAGTAAACGGACTGTGCAACGCTCGCTTCACCGTATGGGTTTCGGGAGCTGTCGACCTACGAGAGTACCATTGCTCTATACTCGCCATCGGGCTGCACGTCTTGCCTAGGCAAGAGAGCACACAGACTGGAGTGTAGAGGACTGGAAACGAGTAGCATGGAGTGATGAGTCTCGATTCCGACTACTTAACGCCGACGGGAGCCTGAGAATATGGCGTCAGGCTCATGAAGCCATGGATCCTGCATGCCTGGCTGGAACTGTACAAGGGCATGGTGGCTCAATCGTGGTCTGGGGTGTTGTTTCGTGGCACAGTTTGGGATCTTTGGTGCGTGTACCAACCTCCCTCAATGCAATTCGGTACGTAGAGTTGCTGGGTGATCACCTCCATCCGTTTATGCTATTCTGTTATCCGCACGGTAATGGAGTTTTCCAGCAAGACAACTGTACCTCTCACAAGTCCCGGTTGGCTACTGGCTGGTTGGATGAGCATTCCTCTGACTTCTCTGTCATGAATTGGCCACCTAGAAGCCCAGACTTAAATCCTATTGAGCATCTTTGGGATGTTTTGGAACAAGGCGTGAAAGGCCATCACACAGCACCAAAGAACCTTACTGAATTATGGACAGCTTTAGCCAATATTTGGCAAGCCATTCCCGTGGAACGTTTCCAGAAACTTGTTGAATCTATGCCTCGTCGTGTGGCAGCCGTTATCAAGGCCAGAGGAGGCCCAACTCGTTACTAGGTAGGTATCCCTAATTCAGTGGCACTTCAGTGTATGAGAACTGCGTCAGTTCTCTAGAAGTATTTCCATTTCTATCGAGGTCAACCTATTACACTGTAGGATTTTGATATTAGAAAAATACTATTCAATGTAATCAGAACCTTGTTGAAACTGAACCCCCTCCCCCCTACAAAAAAAAAGAAGAAAAAAATCGATTTAGAAATATTTTGCCATTAATCATTTTCAGCTGATGTACAATATCGGATAATACTTTTAAAGGAATGTGTGTAACACTTATTGTTACTATAAGATCCTAAATCAAGTCGGTTATTCTCTTGAAATATTTCCCAGTCCAGTCAAGGGTCTAATTTCATTCATTGCGATTTCGACGTTAGGAAAATAATTTTCTCTTTGCATAACTCGACCCATGTTAGAATTGCGATAGAAATTTGATCCAGTAATATTTTGCCATCCATTAAATTACTAAAGAGGTGTAATATCTTTCTGTAATTTTTGAGGAATTGTACATAGCAATTACTAAAAACATAGAAATACAGGGTGGTCTTTATTAAACTTTGCCGATATATGGACCTCAAGCGGCCGTTCCGTTCAACCGATCGAGATGAGATTTCAGGTATAGTTATTCAGAAGTATGAGCTCGGAATTCTGTGAACGGCAACAAAGTGGCGCTCACGGTTACGGTTATAGGTATAGAAACTCGAAATTTTCGAATGGCAACGTCCACTTTTTCACGTCGCAAAATGCTCAGCACATGCGAAAACCCTAAAGAGCGTTGGAACGGTACGTGAATCACAAAAAAACAGACGCGTTATGCACGCACAAAAAACAGCTCTGCGAACGGCTAACAAAAACATGATGATGGCCCCCATGTGGAAAATTTGTAATCCAAATAAAAGTTTTCTTTTGCCCGATATGTGTTGTCATCAGTGATTGGTGTCTTGCCTTGGTCTTAGGCAAATTTCCTCCGTGCGCCCCGATTGTGTTTTTGTAGGCCGTACGCGGAGCTGTTTTTTGTACGTGCATAACGCGTCCGTCTTTTGTGATACACGTACCGTTCCAACGCTCTTTAGGGTTTTCCCATGCGTTGAGCATTTTGCGACGGGAAAAAGTGGGCATTACCATTCGAAAATTTCGAGTTTCTGTACCTATAACCGTAACCGTGAGCGCCACTTTGTTGCCGTTCACAAAATTCCAAACTCATACCTCTGAATAACTATATCTGAAATCTCATCTTGATCAGCTGAACGGAACGGCCGCTAGAGGTTCCTATATCGGCAAAGTTTTTTTTATGACCACCCTGTATATATATATATATATATATATATATATATATATATATATATATATATATATATATATATATATATATATATATATATATATATATATATATATATATATATATATGTGTGTGTGTGTGTGTGTGTGTGTGTGTGTGTGTGTAAGTAAGTAAGTAAGAATCAGACCTACTAAATATTTTTTTTCTGACACCTTTCCTACAAAGCTAGAAATTTGGTGGTAGTTCTGCTGATTTCGGGAAAGTTCTATTATTGTGTTAAATTGTAAGGCATTTTCAGCTTTACCTTTCATCCTTATACCGCATCAGCACATTTTCTACATTGTTATAGTTTTTGGTATGAAAATACACGCTTAAATTATACATATGCATGATTTTTTTAAATTTTGAAATTTTTACGGTATGCAATCGTTTACTTGTTAATAGAGCTATCGATGTTATTTGCTAAAATATTAAAATCATGGCTTAATTAAAAAATATTTTAAATGAAAATTTTTTAAAAAAATCACAATGACTCAGTTTTAAAAGAAAAAAGTAAAACGACGACATGTGTTCTTCCACGGAAATTTGGAAACATTTTTTCGTTATTATTCTGCGCCTAACGAAAGGGTTATGCCTACTGAATTTTCTAAAGGGATTTTGACGCTAAACATGAACGTATAATATTTATGTCAATTTTTTTCTTCACATTAACGAACGCAGCTCTTTGCTCTTTGACCGAATTTTTAACACATTAATCTCTTTATAGCGTGAGGATAAATTGTTTCTCGATTAATTTCGCTTTCCCCTAATGGGAACAGCTTCTTTCACACCAGATAGTCAATAACTAACATTTTTTTGTTGAAATGCCCCCATTAATTTTTGCTAGAAATGCCATAACACATTTTGTAAAGCTTTATTAATAGATAGAAAAAAATAAACGTGTTATTAAATCAACCCTTTAAAACGTGTCATCATTTTAAACATAATAAATTAATTTTGATCTTTTTAAGGAAATGGAACCGCAAATTTAAGAGCTTTGTTCCCATACTAGCGTAAGCTCTGTGTGAAGTATTTTTATTTAAGCGTTCGCAGGTTGTAGTGACTAAATAAAGTAAAGCCTGAATCAAAGAAGAAAACAACTTGGCAATTATTTCTATTGAGTTGGAAAATAGCGAACTATATTTACTATTTGCATATTATAATTACATTGAAAAATCGTGGCTACAACTGGAGATAGATTAACACTAGTAACCTAAACATTGTTTTCAAATCTCCCTCAACTTCAGTCACTACTTCTGTTACCAAGAAGGAGATTTTACTATAAGTTAAAACTTGATTTCCTAACATAAATCTTAGCTAACTTTGTTTCCTTCTCGTACCAAAGAAGGACATTGCAGTAATAGCTTAAACCTAACTTCTTAACATTAAATTCCTACAACTTTCTTCAGTTCTCTTACCAAGACAGAGATCACACTACTAGCCTAATTATAACTTCCTAACTTTATAGTTCAAACAACTTGGTTCAGGACTCGATCATTTCAGTCTGAATTCGGGTTTCAGGATAGTCTCGTCCTTCTATGCTGTCTTTTTTTTTGAATACTGGTGTCGGAGAATCTGCTAGTTACCCGACTACCACCCTACAACTTGTATTTCCATCCTTCTCTTTCAGTCACTTCTGAAAATGTCGCTGACGTATATTTGCTTGGTAAAGTATCAGTTGGCATTTTTGATCTTCGATCTTGATGTTAAGCTATGGAGAATTTTTCTCTTAATGTTTTTCAAATCACAATTTAGCTACTTCTAGTACTTCCATCCTTCTCTTTCGGTCACTTTTGAAACTGTTTCTAACGTATAGTTGCTTGGTGATGCATCAGTTGACATCTTTGATAATCGAGCTCGATGTTAAGCTATGGAGAATTTTTCTCTTAATGTTTTTTAAATCACAATTTAGCTACTTCTAGTACTTCCATCCTTCTCTTTCGGTCACTTTTGAAATTGTTTCTAACATATAGTTGCTTGGTGATGCATCAGCTGACATCTTTGATAATCGAGCTCGATGTTAAGCTATGGAGAATTTTTAATCTCAGTGTTTTTCAAATCATAGTTTAGTCAATGCATGTTTTCAAATTCTGTTTTTCCTTCATCTGGAGACTGATATTATCAAAAAAGCGCGTAGTTTGTAAAACTTGAAATTTTTGCTTAGTAAATTTTTTTCAGGGCATTAAATTATTTACGTCTGCCATTACAAATTTTAACTTGGCTGTGGGAATATTTAATTCAAATGAATAGAGTTTTGAAAAACATGCTTATTTGCATTGAAAACTCTAATTTCAAATGCTGAAAGCAATTTTAAAATGCATTTGCTTTCTGAAAGCTTTCAGGAAAGCTTTCTGAAATACGCATGCTACGTGCTATATTCTTCGCTTCATCTAGGAATTTGCCACTTTAAGATCGTAAGTTTTTTATTTTATTTTATTTTATTTTTTATTTTATTTATTAAAATGAAAGCTGCATGAAGTATAAATGCTTTTTTTTGCCAAAAATTTGTCGATATTATTGTTGCTTATGCCCCTTGACCGACAGTAAAATTAGATCAAATCCCGAAGGCTATGGGCAAAGAAGGTGCGGCTCCTATTTTGAATTAGCACCACAAGGGTCGGAGTCCGACTTGGCTAAATGACCGGTCCCGTAATTTTGAACTGAGTCAAGTGACGAGACCGGAACACTTGACCCCGCTCCTCCAGAAATAAATTTGAGAACTTGGAGGACATTGTAGCCACGCCCTATTTTACGTGCCCCGGCCAACATTAGTGAACACGGCGGTAGATTTGTAGCGACGAGCATCGAACCAGGGACGTTCAGATCACTGGCCCGCTGCTCTTGCCAACTGGGTTACCGCGCCCTCATTTGTCGATATTAAACCATACTATTAAACTTTATATAAATGACATTTTTTGTCCCTGTATTTGTGTGGTCGTGCAAAATTGTAGGAAACTTTCTATGATAAACTTTCTATAGTCGATGTGTAAGCGGACTGTATCTTCGAAATGAACACAGTAGAATGTAACAATAACAATGAGTTTTTATTAAAAACCCTATGAGAACATGGCAGAAATTTTAGAATATGGGAGCAACCGAGTCTAGCAAGAGCTCAGGTCCCGACCAACTATCTAACTCGGCAGACAGACGCCGACTACTCAAGATAACGCCTACACGGCGAGCGCCAAGCCAATGCTCGGCAACCCTAGTGCGGTTCAACGACCTTGCAGTCTAACATCCCGCCCGGCGTTGAAATGTGACAATATTTCAACAAAGTACATGAATTACAGTAATCAATTATACTATACAAATTACAAATAATTACACTATTAAACATATACAAGCAATAATAATAGTTCACAACATTATATAACACTTTAACATTACTAAAGAAACATGAGCTTAACAAATACAAAGTTATACATTTATAGGCAAGACACATAATTTAGACAAATCCCTTTTAAATTTCCAATTTACGTTTTCAGAAGTCAAATATTTTGCCAAAATTTCATCGGGATATTTTACAAGATTATATAAACGCTTCAATTCTGCGTTAGTTCCTATGAAGTTTTTAGTATTGTCGGTAAACAAAGTGGAACCTTTTCCACGTCTGGACCAGAATCTTTTTAATGTAGCAACAAAACCTCCTGATGTTAAATCTGAAACTATTTCTAAGTGTACAGCACGGTTGTAAAGAAAAAAAAAAAAAAAAATTGCTACATACACTTTTTGCAAGTCGCCTTTTCTCTGTCCTTTGTATTTTATAAAAAAAGGTCCGCAAAAATCTACTCCTGTATGATTGAATGGTGAACTAGGAATAACTCGTTCTTTAGGAAGACCTCCCATTAATTGTTCACCTACAACTGGGTTGGCTCTGCAGCAAATTATGCATTCATGAACAATCTTTCGAGCTAAATCTTTACCATTAATAGGCCAGAATTTTTGTCTTACAGTGCAATAAGGATTGCGGACCAACATGGACCAACATGCGGACCAACCTTTTATGATAATCTTCGCAAATTAGTCTAACAAGTTTGTGTTTCTTTGGAAGCACAATTGGATGTTTTTGAGAATAAACTAAATCTGAATTGTTTAATCGTCCCCTTACTCTTATTATCTTATTTTCATCTAGAAAGGGATTTAAGGATTTTAATTTACTATTACCTGCTACTTGACCACTCTTTTCTAAATCGACAAATTCTGCATTAAACTCTTCTTGTACCCAACGAAGAAGTACATTTTCTGCACTACTTACCTCAGCTGGAATTAAGGGGCTCGTTTGTCTTTTTTGAGGACATCTAAGATTATGAACGAATCTGAAAATATAACTTAAGATACGTACAATTTTAGTATAATTATTGCTAATGTTAATCAAATCATCTAAAGGATTAAAGGCACTGTTCTCAGAGAGTGTTACGTTAGAGTCATAATTAGATTCTGAGTTCTTGAGACCCTTTTCATCTCAGGCAGATTGATTTCTGGAATGCAAGAATCTTCATCGATACAAGGTAAGTTATAGGATGCCAGAAATGTAGGACCTTTCCACCACAAATTTTGATCCATAATTTGGTCTGGATTCACTCCAAAGGGAGACCAAGTCTGCGGGATTCTCAGCCGTCTTCACATGATGCCAATGAAACTGCTTGGTCAACTCTTGAATTCGAGAAACTCTGTTAGAGACGAATACCTTCAGTAAATTTGGAGAGGATTTAATCCAAGCCAGTACTATAGTTGAATCTGTATACAAGTAAACTTTGCTAATATTCAATTTTAGAGATGCTAATACCTTTGAAACTAGCTTGGAAAGCAATTCAGCTGCGCAGAGTTCCAGCCGCGGAATAGTTAATTCCTTAATTGGTGCAACTCTAGATTTGCTGCAAAGAAGGTTGACATTTACATCATTTGCGTCAGTTATGCAACGAATGTTATGCAACGATATTGCCGCTCCATATACATCTTTAGATGCATCCGAGAACCTATGAAGCTCTATTTCTTTAACAGAATCGGTCAAGACATAGCGGCTAACTTGAACTTCTTTGAGGCTTGGTAATGCCCTTCGATAAATTTCCCATTTCTTTTTCTCATTAAATGGAAGTTCTTGATCCCATTCAATTTTTAAGAGCCACAAATGTTACAAAAATATTTTTGCTTGCACAATTACTGGTCCTAATAGACCCAGTGGATCGAACAATCTTGCAATTTCTGCTAAGACGGAGCGCTTAGTAGGTACGCTGGCAGCACACTAAACAATAAAATTAAAGTTGTCTTTCTTAGGATTCCACCTCAAACCGAGTGTTTTGACTGTATCCTTTTCGGACTCTTCGAAATGATATTCTTGATCACAAAAGGGGACCTTTTTCAGTAGTTGTTTTTCATTTGAGCACCATTTATACAAGTCCATACCTCCAGATTTTAGCATCGAAATTAATTGCGGCTGCAATTCAATAGCAGTGGTAATATCTTCGGCTCCTGACAGGATGTCATCGACATAAAAATCGGTTAAAGCTGCAGAGGACGCTAATGGATAATTGGCTTGTTCATCGATAGCCAGTTGTTTCTAACTCTTGTAGCCACATAGGGAGCACATTTTGTACCGTAGGTAACTGTGAGCAATTCAAACAATTTAGCTTGATCTGTAGAACTTTTTTTCCAAAGAATGCGTTGGTGGTTACACTGTTCAGGGTTGACCCAAATTTGTCTATACATTTCCTTTATATCAGCCGTAAAGGCAAATTTGTGTTTTCGAAATCGTAAGAGGATGGAGAAAACGTCTTCTTGCACAATGCCTCCATTTAGCAAACAATTATTTAGAGACAATCCAGTAGTGGATGGGGCAGATGCATCGAACACAACACGTAATTTAGTGTTGCTGCTATCAGCTCTATAAACACCATGGTGAGGCATAACATATCTTGAATCTTCTTTATCGATCTCCTTTACTTCTTTCATGTGTCCCAACTTTTCATATTCCTTCATAAAGTTACAGTAGAGGTTGCACATTTCTGGATTTTTATCTAACCTATTCCACAAACTATTTAATCTTTGTGTAGCTGATTTCATAGAATCTCCCATTTCTGTATTTTCTTTCACCGGAAGGTTAACTATATACTTCCCATTTCCATCTCTGCAATACGTTTTCAAGAAATGTTCTTCACAGGCTATCTCTTCTTTATTTTTTAGACTAGGTATGTCTGGTACCGTTTCTATTTCCCAAAATTGCTTCATTATACCTTCCAAGTTATCTACCTGAGATAGAAGGCCACAAAACTGTGTTTCTGATGCTCCTTGAAGAGCTCCACTAAGAATGTAACCAAATACGGTTTCTTGCAAAACTAAGGATTGGGCGGTGTGAATTTTACCAGTCTTTAGAAGATCAAAAAATTTCTGCCCCAATTAGTAAGTCAACCTTCCAGGTTCAAAAAAGCCTAGATCCGCTAAAGTGATATTGGATGGAATTTTTATTTCTGTCAAGTCTAAACTTTGCGCTGGCATATCTGTAATCTTGGGATGGATTAAAAAGTCAATAAGTGCAGAAAATTATTTATCTTCATTTGAAATAATCGTGTTAGTTTTCTTTTTCACTGTAATCGGGCATCTTGACAAACCAGAAATTGGAATGTTTATTCTATCTTTCCGTAAACCCAGTAAATTTGCGAAGTCCGAAGTCATGCAGGAACACATACTTACAGAATCCAGAACTGCTTTCCCCCTTCGAAAAGTACCGCTTCTGTCTAAAATGTAAACAACCGCAGTTGCAAGAATTATTTTCTTTCGGTCAGTAGCAAAGCAGGATGTTATCTCAGATGTCACTCCTTCCCCTACTGCGGCGCTCGAACTATGAGTCATGCTTGTAGGGTTGCAATCTGGCGACGATGTAGTGACGCTGGTTTTATGGAGCAACGAATGATGTCTCGATTGGCAATGGAAACAAGAGAATTTCGATTGGCATACTGCTACTTTATGGTAACCTAGTTCAGACACAATTTATTTTTGCGTACCATGTCGTATCTTTCTTCAGGGGATAATTTTAAAAACATTTCACATTTGTGCAATAAATGATGGTTTTTACACAAAATACACGATGCAGGACTGTTGGAAGATGACTTAACGAATAAATTTCTAGATTTGACAATATTTTGATCATGTTTATACATATGTTTAGGTTTCTCTTTAAATTGCAGCGAATTATTGTTTCGCTGAATATTTTCTAAGATCTGACTTCTATTTTGTAAAAAACTAATGAATTCATCCCAGTCCGGTAAATCTGTTGATTTTAAGGTCATTTAGTACTACTTACGAGTTTCCCGATCTGTAGAATGATATTAATGAGCATCAACACCGAAAGTTGATTAGTTTCTAATTTCATGAGTTTTAATGCTCTTAGGTGTTTTAGAAGATTATCTATAAGCATTCTGAGTACCTTAGCGGATTCGTAATTTATCTTATTTAAAGCTAAAATTGCAGTAATATGTGTATCTGCTATCAATCTCTTGTTATTATTATATCTTTCATCTAATGCCCGAAACAATGACTCAAAAGTATCGTCTACAGTTTGCAACTGTTTTGCTTCGCCCTTTAACGACGCTTGTAAATAATGCAGTTTCTGTAAGTTACTTAAATTACTGTTCGAAACAATTAGAAATTCAAATTGTGATTTAAACAGAGACCACTGTTCATAATTTCCAGGAAACTCAGGTAATGGAATTTCGGGCAATCTAACATTCATTTGTTTACTATCGGTGCATGCACTGGCAATACTTGAACTACAACTTTTAGAAATATGTAAGAAGCCTACCTTGATTTCTTCTATTTCATCCTCGAGTTCCGAAAACGCTTCTTCGTGCTCGTTGAGCTCACTGTCATTCAAAACCTTGTAATAATCCAACTTCAAATTTTCGAGTTTATTTTCTATTTTCTTCAAAGTGTCCATTTTTGAGTCAATGGTGATTAAATCTGATGTTGTTGCCTCATTTGTTTTTGAGAAAAGTAGAGAGTTTTATTATTTGTCCTTTGAGGCCTCCTCGGGTGCGGTTTAACACTATAATTTCCGTAGACATTTTTGAGACGTTGAGCAAAACTAAATCCGTAGATCGCTGATAAGCCCTGCGCCTCAGACTGGACCACTAATGTATATGTGTGGTCGTGCAAAATTGTAGGAAACTTTCTATGAGAAACTTTCTATAGTCGATGTGTAAGCGGACTGTATCTTCGAAATGAACATAGTAGAATGCAACAATAACAATGAGTTTTTATTAAAAACCATATAAGAACATGGTAGAAATTTTAGAATATGCGAGCAACCGAGTCTAGCAAGAGCTCAGGTCCCGACCAACTATCTAACTCGGCAGACAGACGCCGACTACTCAAGATAACGCCTACACGGCGAGCGCCAAGCCAATGCTCGGAAACCCTAGTGCGGTTCAACGACCTTGCGGTCTAACAGTCCCAAATCTAAGGCTACGGCCACACGAGCGATTTTTCCCGGTACGGCTTTTCCCCGCGCTTGAAAATCTACACCAGCCGGCCACACGTGCATGTGACATTTTTTTCCCCCGCTGGGACTTTTCCCGCATCTTGAAAATCTACGCCGGCCACACGTGCGGTTTCTTCATGCGAGGTCAGTCGTTTGTGCTTTGCAGTACAACATGAATCCAGTTTCAATAAATGAAAATGCTGTTAACGCGTTATGTGCTTTATTAATTGTTCGCCGACAACGTCGTCGACGTCAAAGAAAGTACTGGGTACATCCTCTTATAAGTGAGAGATCAGTAAAGGGAAAAATTTACAGTTCTACACAGTAAGCTGAAAGGATACCCAGACAAGTTTTTTGAGTATTATAGAATGTCGATATCTTCATTTGAAACTCTATTATCTAAGGTTGAAGTTGCAATTAGAAAAAGTGATACTGTAATGCGATGTTAGTATTGATATCGATCGTTGCAATCGATGTTAGTATTGATATGGCCGACATCATTATACAAGCATGCTGTGTTGTGATGGTTACAATTTTGTACATTTTTGTATGGACACCGCGATGGTTACAATTTTGAAGACACCCTGTCATGACCACTAGAAAGTATTCCTGCAATTGGAACAAGAGGAAACAACATTGGAGTTGAGACCAGAGACAGTTTCAAAAGTTACTTCTGTTCTCCTGCAGGTTCAGTGCCCTGGCAAAATCGTTCTTGCAACATTGCAGAATAGGAACTTTATTGTTACGAGTACACAGTACAAGCTACTAACTAATAACAGCAATAATTTTGTATCAAATTCTTTAAAATTGTATACTAGCAAGTTTTGTATAATGCCCTCTTGTTATAACAAGACAGCGGATGATATGCACTTAAAAATGGCAAAATATCCATGCAAATATACACTTAAAAATATAAATATGCACTTCAAATAGAAATAGGTCTAAATATTACTTATTTATCTAAATATTGATCTAAATATTACTTACCTGAACAAAAGAACATATTTAAAATAAGGTTTCTGTTGTTGTTCAGATGTGTAAAGCGGGGATATAACTTTTACATAATATATTTTTTCTGAAGCGAATGCAATTTTTATTTATAATATACTTAATAGAAAGACACATGCAAATCAGAAAATATTGTATGCAATTGTATATAATCCACGATCTAGTTATAACTATCACCTACTTACAACTTAGGTTATAACTTGTAACTTAAAAAATAAAATTTAATTTGTTTTACTAATTACCAATTTTATTTCTTCCATTTTCGTCCATCTGGTCCCATTTTTCCCCAATAACAAAATTTGTTACGGTCATCCATGTTTCTCTTTTTAGTTCCCGGTTTTTGAAATCCTTTGTCCGTGCATCATAAAGACATGGATATTTTTCTATTTCTAAGATCAAAAGTTCGCTATCCAAGTAATAATCCATGATATTTTAAATATAAAAAATTTAAGTATAAAAAATTACTAGAACACACGAATATAGCAGCAAGAGAAATGGAAATAATAAAAAAAATCGGATTAAAATTATTATAATCAGGCTCTGTACATTATACCCTATCTTTACGTAAACGTCTTGAATACTACCAGCGAGTGTTTTCACGCACGTGTGGCCACCGATTTAGCTTGAAATCCAGCTAGAAAAAATAGGTCTGGTTCTATCCTCCAGCGGCCGACCTTGAGAATGCGACAGACAACTCCCCCGCTAAAGGGAAAAACAGCTGTGTTTGGCCACCCCTATGTTACAGAAGCTTATCTATATTTTAGGGCTTGTTTTCCAGCTGTGTTTCTCAGGGAAAAATCGCTCGTGTGGCCGTAGACTCACATGTTTCCAGATTCGAATACTGTTGTGTTATCATTACTTGTGTCAGTAAGTTCATCTAGGGTCCTGCAAGTTTGTTTATACATAGCTTTAACTGAATCTATTTTGGCGTACCGATGAGTATATCGCAATGGTTTAAGTGTAGCATTTAAATGCTTTTCCATAATATCCCATCTTTTCGTAGATGCAGAAAATAAGCAGTATAAGCTCTTCAATATTCCAAAATAAAATTTTTTACTGTATACAGGGTTCCCACCTATATCCGTTACACCCCCTTAACTTCTAAACGGTGATAGCATAGGCCATAAAGCTGGTTTCTAGGTACAGTAACAAGGCTATGCGCTACTCGACGAGACAACTTACAACGCCATCTATCGGCAAATTTTGGAATTAGCGTTTTTATCCCAAAAACAGTACGAGATACGGGAAAAAAAGTCAGTTACAAAGTTGTTCAGCATCCTCTATTCAGCAAGAAAAGACACCTTGCGCACATTAATACTCAAAACAGAATGTAAAGAATGAAAATTTGTTTGTCTTGATTTTCAACACTATGGCGTCGTGAAACGCGAGCGGAGCTCGAAAAGACCACCTCACTTACTAAATACCAGCCTGTGTTGTGGCGCAGGGGAAACGCAAGCGATACGCGACTTGACCCCATTGGACTTTTTCTTATAGGGACACATAAAAGGGCAGGTATATGCGACTCCTCCGCCAACATTGAAGGATATTCGACGACGCATTACTGATGCTTGTGCCTATGTTAACACCTGCCATGTTGCACAATGTGCAGCGAGAAATCCAGTCCAGAGTGCAAATGTGTATAGTGCGCTAATGGAGAGCCTTTTCAGCAACATAAATAAATGATCCTGAAGATAGGAAAGTGTCTCAGTTTCTTTCTTCCACTCTTTATGACATGACAATTTTCGAAATCGTGACCAAACAAATGTTCTTTTTCTACATTCTGTTTTAAGTATTAATGTGCGCAAGGTATCTTTTCTTACTAAATCGATGATGCTGAACAACTTTGTAACTGACTTTTTTTCCCGTATCTCCTACCGTTTTTAAGATAAAAACGCTAATTCCAAAATTTGCCGATAGATGGCGTTGTAAGTTGTCTCACCGAGTAGCGCATAGCCATTTTACTATACCTAGACACCAGCTTCATGTCCTAAGCTGTCACCGTTTAGAAGTTAAGGGAGGTATAACGGATATAGGTGGGAACCCTGTATACTCGCATCTTCAAAGCCAGTATATACTGTGAGCAGCATCACAAATTAGAGAAGTAAAATAATATGATAAACAAGATGCATAAATTGTACAAGGATTTAAATTAATTAGTTCTGGATTTTGCGCTTGTATATTTACCTTGCCTTCAAGTTGTTCCCGTTGTCGTAAGCTTGTCTTTTACAATTCATAATTTCCAAATCAAGCTCAATCAATTTTTTTCAAAAGTATGTTTTCTAATCCCTCTCTAGTTGTTCTACACACTTTAACGAACCTTATAAATGATTTTTTAATAATTAGTAAAATTTACGTATCTAATTATAATTGGTGTCTGTTCCGTGTGGGAAAAAAGGAGGGGATTACAGACTATTTGGATGGTATAATATGTACATGATTTAATGTCAACTTTTATTTTATTAAGCACTTTATTACTTAAAGCCGCAATAAATATTTCCTATGATGTAAATGTCAAATGGTGCACAATTCTTTTCTTCAAATTTTTAATTCTATTTACATGATCCATTAACTCAGAGTCATTTTTAACATTTCAATTAAACTTAAAAAAAAATTCCATAGTTTTCCTACTTTAACGTGCGTCCCTCTAATGGAAGATTGTTATTTAGATAAGAACAAAAACCCACCTTCAATTCTTTGGAATAGTAATCTTAGACGTTACGTTTTGTTTCTTTATTTACATGATTCGTTTTATCGATAGTGGAATGCAAACTAAGTCATTTTAATAATTCATTCCAAGCAATAAAATAATTAATGGGACGAACGGAAAGCTCATGTTCTCGAACTACCGATGTCAATTTTCCCCCATTATGTTGTCGCTTATGTCCCTAGGGTTCAACAAATTCTCCAATTATGAAAACCATCTATAAACAGGGAAGATTTATTTCGTCTTTAAGATAATAATACACAACAAAAACAGTACACTGAGTCTTGAGCTTTCGCTTAAACTAAAAAGATACAATGCTGTTTTTCATTGTTTGGCATAGTTTTAAAATAATAAAATGTAGAAAAACCTCTTTACTATTTACATTTTTGAAACAGATGTGTTGATTATCTAGCTTAATTCCAGTTTTAATATACAATCAAACCTGTTTTTGTGAGGTCTTTTTTTAATGGGAATTTTTTTGTGCGATTTGTTTTATGCGGTATATGAATATGCATGGAAAAAAATTGAAATTATATATTTGAAATTGCAAAAAGAGCTTCGATCGTGTATATCTGGCTATTGCAACGTTTACTAGCAGTTTATTAAATGACCATCGTTGCTAAAAAACAAAAATAAAAATAATAATAATACGTATCTTCAAGTGCCGAAAGCGATTATGAACCAGTTCATCGCAAGAATATGCGTGTTTTGGACTACGACGAATAGTATCGAATTATGCACATTTTAAAAATTTCTCCATGTGCAAAATGAGAAATTAAAATTTTAAAAATGTCCATGTGTAATTTAATTATTTATTTTATTTGGAAAGCACTTTCTCGCAATTTCGTAAAGCTTTGACATATTATTTAAGTGAGACCTTTTTTTGTGTGGTCTCTCTCCCCCGCATAAATTTTTTTTCTTTAATATGTTGTGAAAAATTGTTTGTTATAGCTATTTATGAAGTTTCTGAAAATTTTTTATTCTTCGGTCTTTACCTACCGCACAAAAACAGGTTTGACTGTATAATAATATAAATTTATCATTTATAACACCTGCCTATTAACTTGGATCACTTATATTCACTGGATCAGTGGTGCCCTTATTTTGGCTTTTAAATTGTATTTATCGGGACTTGTAATTTCATCTATACAAAACACCCATTATTTCTTCCGACTATTTAATATGTCTTTCTCTCCAATATCTACGTCCCGATTTCCAACTTGCATATAGTGTCTGCGTGTTGGTTTTTTTTTCTTTAGTTGCCAGAACCTGAATTCCCGAGCTAGTTAAATTTTTGTTAGATTTATTTTGCAGCGTCGAGAACTGGTTGTGATACCTTGAATTTTTGCTTCTTTTGCCCTTTCTCTTTAGCCAGTTTTCTCCTCCGACACAAATACAGATACTTTCTATGTATCAACATTACGGGTTCTGAAAATACTAAAATTAAAACCGTTATATCGTATTAACAAAATATGTATACGCCCTTTACAGTAACTATAGATTGCCGCTATCGGTAGTGCAAATCGTTATTACCATGTTTTTATTAACTTGCTGTCTTGTTTGTTTGTGTGTTTGTCCCTTACAAATCTTGCAATCGATTTTTAACTAACTTCCCGACTAGCTAGACATTTGAAACTTTTAGAATAACCCAGAACACAATGACAATGCATTCTTTTAATACTTTTAGCCATATTTAAGCAGAATTGAATTAATTTTCAGTTATTTTCAGTTAATTTTGTTTTGTAGACTGGTGCAGCCATCTAATCGACTGGGACGGAAAAGAAAAGTTAAACGAAAGTTAACTTCAAATTAACTTAATTTTCTTTAAAGTTGATGGGATAATTCATCCAACTTTTTTTAAAAAGTATTTATTAATACATAGAATTGTCAAGTTTATATGATTCAACAGAAAATAAAAAAAATGGCATATAAAATGTTCTTTTTATCATATAATTATTTTATTTACCAACTTTGTAAAATGTTTACATTATATAAGTAGAAGAAAATAATAATAAAAGAAACAATGTAATCGTGTGTTTGAGTGCCAGTTACTTACAGAATACAGTCTATGGCTGTTATCACGTAAATCTGCTATATTGGGAGATGACGGAAATCTGACATTCAGTTTTCAAATTCGCAAGCTTTATGTCACATGATTCTTAATTCAAATCCATTAGAATTCAGTTTTTCACTACGCATTGAAGTTGGAAGAAAATGTTAAAATGGATTCGCAAAATTCAATGAACACAGTTCCCTGCTCAGTCCATCTCCATTCAGAATTCTGATTGAACAAGACGGACGGTTTGGTTATTTTCAGACGAAACGGAATTTCGAGTCATGTAGCATGTTGCATATAAAGTACTATATTTTACTTACAAGAACTTCCTGTTCAGAATTTAACATACTTGATTCAGATTGATGCCATGATCATCATTATCACTTTTAGTTTCAAAAGTAGTATCTATGCTATGTAAAACGGAACGAGTAACATTTCAAATATTCCCTGTTTGTAATCTTACAGTCCTCGCATACAATGGTATAGTTACCGCAACCACAATTAGACGGAAATCATAGGGTTCACATAGAATCCGTCGGTGTTCTTAATTAAATCCGTCGGTGTTCACATAGAATCCGTCAGCGTAAATTATTTTAACCAATCATATACCAATCATTGACCCATTTAACCAATCATCGCCAACGGATTTATCAACACTGACACTGACGGATTCTACTTGAACAGGCCCCACTGGTGTCCAAGATTAAGGTCACAAACACGTTTTTGACAATATTCAAAACGTTTTCAATTAATCCAAAAAAGCTATCAGCAGAAATTAAATTTTTTTTAACCATATATACGTATATTGGGGAAGGGGTAATATAATGTTAGCATCCAGTTTTGATTCAGCGGTGTGTAGAGCAAGTTTGGTAGCAGAACTTGAAGGCGACCGTTTCAGCACCTGGGATTTTTGTCTTCAAAATTTTGATTCTGCACAGGATCATTACGTGGCATTAAATGAGCGACGTCATTGACAGATAACGGCTAGAGTGCTCTCTCAGGACCTTCCTGCTGCCTGCAACTGGAACAGCAATTTTCAGGCAAACTGCATACAAACGCCTAGTAGAGAAGGTCATTTACGCCCTGCGGCCAGTGGTCTGTCCTCCTCTGACCATATCACAAGAAAGAATCCGTTTGTCGTGGAGTCAAAGACATCTTTCTTGGGCTCAAGGAGATTGGAGGCGTGATCTCTTCACTAATGAGTCCAGATTCAGTACACAAAGTGATTCTCGATAAGACCCTACCATGGTACTTTTCCGTTAGACGGGCGCAAGTTATATATCGCCAAATATGGCTCTTAAGTCACATTTTGTTTAATTAACTGTATGTGAATTCTGTTGTTAACTGTATGTATAACTCCCGTGATACGTGTATGTGAAAGAACAAAATATATAAGAAAGCATTCATTTTGTTATTGAAGTAAATAATTAGTTTGGATGCCAAAAATCTTTAATGTACTTCAAGATGTCTTCAAAAGGACCCTCTTTTTGTCGTCGCCTAAGAAATTAAGCCAGTACGATTGGAAATGGTGGCGTGCCGTTCCTCAGTGTTTTTTCATGTCACCAAACGGTGCTTCATCGCAAATGCTCACTCTTTTGTGTGATTGTGAAGAAAGATAATAAAGTTTGTGGTTAATTTGTTTCGAATTTTTATTCATGTGAATTTCGGGGTTATATAGCTGGGTCTCTGAACTTAATCGTGTTCTCTCACATGATTCATACCCGTTGATCTATCATTTTCTTCCAACGTTTCGTGTGTGACAATGCTTCTTCAAAATTTAGTACATCTATTACCTATTAAACTGATTTCCTAGGGTTGTTATGTTGGCGACTTTTCATACTCGCCAATGGCGATACTTAATAGGACGAACGCCAAATGCGCCCGGCTAACGGAAAAGTACCGACGTCATCTAGAGACAGCCTGGGATCCGCTGTCACCCCTCCAACGTAAAGGAAATCTGCCCCTTTGGAGGTAGGGAATCCTTGTCTCGGCATCATGTTAGGCAGTCGTACACCACACCACGTCTTACGGGCAGTGTCTCTGCACAGCGCTGTACGGATGAGGTCCTTGAAGCATATGCGAAGTTGCTCCGGGATGCTGTCGGTCGGGACTTAATTTTTATGGGCGATAATGGGAGGCCACACAGAGGTCACCCTGTCGGCGATTTTCTGGAGGAAGAAGATATTCGCCGTATGGAACTGGCCTGCATGTCATCAAACCTAAATCCTTTAGAGCAGTGGTTCTCAACCTAGGGGGCTCTAAAGCATATTTGGAATAGTCTAGGAAGAGCCATTGTGCGACATCACCCCCTCCCAGCATCCTCAAGACGTTAAAATTCGCGCTTTCAGAAGTACTTGATTTGTTGCCACAAGCATTTATTGACATCCTCATAAACATGATGATGGCTTGTTGTGCGGCTTGTATAGCTGTGCTGTGCGCAGTGCCCCCCCCGTTATATGAACCCTTCCGGAGATATGATGCATCACGGTTTGACTATTTTTGGTCTAATTTGTATCTCGCTAGCGATTTACCTCTTATTCATCCTATTATGTTACTATTTGCTTTCTCATTCTATGAGCCATTTCCGTACCAAATTTCATTGCAAAAAACCAATTATTTCTCCAGATATCACAAATTTAGTGTTTGTAACATTAATTTTGGACACCAGTGTACAATGGAGTTTCAACAATATTCCATTATTTCATTGCAGCACACACGAAACAAAAATTGAAAAAAATGGCAACAGGTGATTTTAATTTAAACGAATTCATGCTCTCTCTACTAATGCTGTACTTGCTCAAAAAGTCCCGGTTTGAAAATCATAACTACGGAATCTTCAGAAGATCAAGGCTCAAACGATCTTTATTCATTTAATCTATGTATTTTTAAAGCTCTTTTATTTTCTATTTTTATATTATTATTTGATTTTATTACTCATTTATCATTTCCTATTTAATAGCGATATAAAGTACTTGTCTATGAGTACGTTTCAGCTCATTTTTAGACATATTCAGGTTTAGAAGAGTGAAAGAGAGACAACTTCAAAATTGTCTATACAAATACTAAAACTGTTATTTTATTTGTCTGTCTTTCAATACAGCATTAACGGTACACAAAAGATCCAAACTGGTCAGAATCCGCCAACTCTGATGTGAATAGAAAAATAATCAAAAGAGTTTCGTTAAAATCAATCATTGGATTATGGAGTTACAAACATTTTTAATTATATTTCAAAGCATTTTCATCATTATATTGAGATAAAAGTTAGCGGATTGATTTCAGACGGTTGTGTAACTTGGAACTTTGGCCCCGGCCCAAAATATTGGTAGAGAACATAAAAATTTCATAACAATAAATCCATAAAAAAAATTCTGTTAGCACTTTTATTGCATACAATAAACGTCTTGATGACGTAATCAAAATCTAATATTCTTTTTGTTAACTTACATAATTTAGTAAAAAACTATCCCCTCGGTCGCCCAGTGGCTAAGTGGTTAAGGCATCAGCCTGCCTGGGCGCGGGTTCGATTCCCGCATAATACTTGGTTGTATTCTGGGGAACTCGTCAGTGAACCGCCTGCAAAAGGAGCTCGTATAGAAAGGGGAGCTGCAAAGCATCGTCCATCGCTGGTGTCATCGTTTGTTAATAAAAAAATTCTTCTGTGATTGTGTGATTTATATTTCTATTTCCTTGTATTCATATGTACACCGGACTTGGGGTGTGACAGTCGTCAGCTCCAGGGACCTTAGCCACACACACACTGTTCCCTCGTCTTTTTTCACCCCGTTTCCGTTGATTTCGTAACTTTCAACGTATTTAGTTTCAAGATCGTAACATATGATTGCAAAACCATTTATTTCATTAAACTGCTCCTGGCAGTTTTTAAGAAAATAGACGACAAAGAATAGTATGAAAAAGTCTGTGTTTTTATTCCGATCTTCAATTTTTAAAACTGTTATTCTATTTTTCGGCAATTTTCACCTGTTTTTCATGACATAAATGCACATCAAATACATTTCCTCAGTGCGAGATAAAAAAAAAAGTTTGAAAATTTGAAGCTGAATCAAGTACGTTACAAAATCTCATATTCATCTTAGTTTAGAGACGTGATTATATTTATATTGAAAGCAACGCCTGAATAACTAAGGGAGATTCAATTCCGGTACAGTTATCTAATATGATAAAGCTGTTTGAAACTTGTATCGTCAAAGATTTCACATATCTGTAACATAAACAAGCCTTGTTTACACGTTCATAGTGTGTAACAAATGCATTCATAACATGCCTTCAATGCATCTGGATAGGCGTCATGATTCACAATAAACTAGCCGAATGTAAACATACCTCACAGAATATAGGCTGTAGTATTGCTTATAAATGCTGCATACCAAGCGATTAAATATTTCCAGTTAAGGTTGCTGCGTATTAACCCTATTTGATTCGCTCACCTCAATGTTAAATCTATGGAGAAAATTTGTCCAAGGATTGCCGACTTGAATTTAAAGATTTTTTAAAAAATTGTACTCAGTAATAGAGAGAGAAATTTCAGACCTTGGGATATTTTTCGTTTAAAAAAAATGCAAGTAATGTGTTAAAATTTAAATTATTCGGGAAAAAAATCTGGTATAGTGTGTTTTAAACGCTCCTAAATTCCTTTGGTGTACGAAATCTATAAAAGGAATTCCGCTGAAAGGTGAGGAAAAGTTCAGGCTATCTGAAAATACTATTTTTATTTGATTTATGTAGCATTTATGTAGGTGAAAATAATAGACAAATTTCCTCCACAGGTTAACATTGAGGAAACGGCGGCTCCAGAGGTGGGGGGGGGAGCAGTAGGGGAAATTGCCCCCTCCCCCTCCCAAAAAAAAAAAAACAAAAAGCGCCCGGCGAATTTCTTTACATTGCTTAAAGTTATATAATCCTAGACCTAATACTAAATGAGTTTAAATTTAAAAAGAGAGGATGTTTATTTCTTATACACACACACACACACATATATATATATATATATAAAACCCTGAGCCAACGTTGCCGCCCCCCCCTCCACCAAATCTCTAGACTGGAGCCGTCACTGCATTGAGGTGTGCGAAACCAGTACTAAACAAATTTTCTTTTACCTGAATGTATTAAGCAGCCTTAATACATTCAGGTAAAAGAAAATATGTTTTTAAAGCATTTGTTTTAAAAATTGTTCCTAAAGCTGAGTACAATTATCAATTTTCGACTAATAACACTCGATAGTCAGTAAATGACCAGTTCAGATTCTCCTAATTTCCATTATTCATCACGAGCCTTTGCTAGGAATTTATTGCAAGGATTTCAACCTGAGGTTTTGAAGGATTTAAAAGTTTTGATGTTTCGAGAAAATACAGGTGAAAAGCTCGTGGCGAACTATACCTGCTCTTTCCCGAAATTCGCATCTCCACGGGACGGGACTTCGTCACTTGCAAAACTGAGAGAAAGGATGAATTACTGTGGTAGGATATCAGTGAGTATTTCAAGCATAGCACGTCAGCAGAGTTGAAGTAGCATTAACGAACACTCCGAAAGAAAGAAAGTTGTCAACGTGGCGAAGTGAAACAGATGCGTGTGCTGCTTGATTTCGTCCGTAGACCACGTGTTCTGTTGATATGACTATTTTGACAATACACCAAATCTGAGTCAACAGAATGTATTGTGTTACTTTATCTAACTGTATAAAACCTGACCACCTGGTATACCTGACCACTTAATTCTACCGTGTCTAAGCTGTAGGATGAACATTCCTTTCGTGGGGTTTGAAGGGATGGGAAGAGTGCACGAGCCTATCAGATGTTACCTTTGGGGTTGGTTCATCCAAATTGTGGTGGCACCGGGACAGTTTAGAGGACAATTAATTACATAAAAGTTCTAAAGATGTAGGATTAAATAAAATATCTATGCATACAGGCAATTATGTATCCATGTATGCATACATGTAAAGTACTTTTGCAATATCTTCTTATGTTATTATATATATATATATATATATATATATATATATATATATATATATATATATATGTATGTATGTATATATATATATTGTAACACTGCCTAAATTGGCGGAGTCACGAATCAGTCTAATTGAAGAAAAGGGACCAGTCTATTGCGAAGAATTTTGAAGACATTGAAGAGGCATCAGTCTATATTATAGATTAATAGTCTGTTGATGAAAGATGACGAAGAGAATGTCAATAAGTCTTATATAAGTAGAGACATCAAATCTAAATTGTAGAATTCTAGAAATGTCCCAAAGATATCTGGAGGAGTTGATAACCCAAAATTATTCAGAAGAATATGAAGAATTCAATTACTGGAAATCGTTCTGCAGAATAGTAGGCGCGCGGTCAGTGGTGTAGCCGTTTAACGAACTGTCGTAAAAATAATAGCAACGGTGCTAGAAGAATCTTCGATTGTACCTTTAGACTCTCGCAAAATAAAACAGAGTATACTTCGTCCTAATTGAAGCCGGATCGTAAAGGCATTGGCTGTCCACAATAACTACAGGAAACTCACCGTCACCTTAAATAAAATTGAAAGCAGCTGAAACTTAAATAAAATAAAAATAACTTAATAAAATTGCCAAAGTCTCTTTTTTTAAAAATTACAATAGATTTATTCAGTAACAGTGAACAGGAAGCATGTCTTGAATAATATAAAATATATATATTTACAGGTGATAATGATCTAAGTTCACAACATTCGTAAAAAAAAAGAGGAATCTCGAAGTTTACCGGAGCTCCAATACTTGATGACCATCTAGGTCAAAATTGAACCACAAAAAATAGCCCCCCGATGCAGAATTGGCAGGGCCAAAACTGATGGGGTGCTTAAACGCAAAAATATAAGAGACAACTCTCTATGTCCAAAAAACATATCGCTTACTCTTCTATCTTTTTTTCATCCCTGAACAGTAGTGCAGACACGGAAAACGAGGGTTACAATAACGAGAAATACGCCAAAGTCAACAAAGAAAGACCACCCATGCAAAGCGTACGGAAGCTTACCTCAGTGCGGAGGAAAAAATACAGTAATAACTACGCGAGCACTTGATGGCCAAAAACAAGAACCCGGCCATGCCGAAACCTCGCCAAGAGGAGAACACACGAGCGCGCCGCAGAAATGGAGGCCCGTGAATGGTTTAGCCCTGATACTACGAAATTCGCGCCTCTGCACGATTGGTCGAACTCGGGGAGAAAGATCTTAAACGTAAGGCGCTCTCTCGCCAAGCTGACGCCAAGTTCATTCGTGGGAAAACAACTTTCGAACAAGGGAGAGCCGATTTTATGGTCCAATTTAGGGGCAGACGTAAAAACGGCATGCCCTGGACAAAGGCTAGTTGAATGTTGATAAGAACACCTTGCAATTAACAGCCATAAAATGTGCATCTTAGAAAAGCTTAACAAGGGAATCCGGCGACTAACACCTGGCTAAGCAGTACAGTAGAAGCTTTTACGGTTTAAGAGAAAAGACCAACGGCTAAGTTCTCAAGAACACACACGTCGAGGGAACGGTATAGAAATTACACTAGTTTATTTTATGGAACAACTATTCAGAATTAGAGAATTTATATTAATTCAACGTGCGTTACTAGCTCAACCAAATTAAATATTTCTGGAACGAATTCCTCGTTACATATATATATATCTATATCTATATCTATATCTATATATATATATATATGTATATATATATGTATGTATATATATATATATATATGTATCTATCCATCTATCTCTCTCTCTCTCTCTCTCTCTCTATATATATATATATATATATATATATATATATATATATATATATATATATATATGGGCGCGGGGTTGGAGTAAAACATTCACAACATAAACTAACTAGAAACCATCGTAAATAACAAAAACAATTACATTTATTAAGAAAGAATTGAAAAAAAACGTAGTCCGTCCACGACGGAACCCAAAGCGGGAGTCTTAATGTTCTCCCCAAAACAGAGTAGAGGGGTCGTGATAATGTTCGTGCTAGCGGCGCCCTCTTGCGCCAGACATAATATGCGTTTACAAATAACATTTCATGAAGTTTGAAGTTCATAGTTAAGAGTTCAGTTCTGCTTTCTACAAATCGGCCATCCTAGCTGTCATGCGGCCTCGGATGACATTAAGCAATAGGCACTGACAGTCTCTGAAAAAGAAATAAAATGGAACACACTTACAATACACGGGATCATGCAGGGGATACGCCGGTGCTGACATCGAGTATACAGGACCATGCACGAGATGCTCTTGTGTTGACATCGGGTACACGGGACCATGCAGGGGATGCTCTCGTGCTGACATCGAGTACACGGGACCATGCAGGGGATGCTCTCGTGCTGACATCGAGTATACAGGACCATGCACGAGATGCTCTCGTGCTGACATCGAGTACACAGGACCATGCAGGGGATGCTCTCGTGCTGACATCGAGTACACAGGACCATGCAGGGGATACTCTGGTGCGGACATCGGATGGCGGGATACCTTGTCAGTCGTCTGAATCGGGGTAGCGGGGATGTCATGCCAGTCGTCTAAATCAGTATAGTAGGGATGCCCTGGCTTCGTGTAGTCGGCAGCAGAAGACGTGATGTTAGGACGTTCATGTTGTTCGAATTTGATGACACCGCACTGGTCGTGGGACTTGACATTGGTCACTTTGTAGGGACCTAGGAATTTCGGTCGTAATTTCATTCTTGTTCCGTACCACGTAGCTTGATTGCACGTGATTTTCTTGTCTTGTACTTGCATGATTTTTTCCTTTTCTTAAAAGATTTCTGGTTTTCGTCTTGAATCTTAAGGATATTCTTTCTTTCTTCTTCCTTCATTTTTTCTCTCTTTTTCATCGTCGCGTTAAGGTACTCTTCTTCTAAGACTTCTTTCACTCGTATGTCTGTTATGCCTTTTAGTTTCACGCCTTTCAACAGTTCGAATGGTGTGAATTTAGTACTTCGAGAAGCGGTACTGTTCATTATTCGTTGAACCATAGACACGTATTTGTACCATTTCGTTGGATCGGAAATTGAAAGTTTAGAGAGTATAGGAATTAAAGTTTCATGCATCCTTTCAACCTGACTGTTACCACGGGGAATTCCTACTGTAATTTTAATATTCTCTATTTCTTCTTCTACGCAATAGGTCTCAAAATCATTCGAAGTAAATGCGCTTCCTCTGTCACTGATAATTCGTGAAGGATTTCCAAAGGTAGTTTGTTGTAGCTTTAACTTTTCTATTGCGTCGCGTGACGATGTCGATTTTACTGGGTATAACCATACAAATTTCGTAAAGGCATCGACAACAGTGAAAATATGTTGATAATTCTTGTTCGTAGAAGGCATAGGACCTATAAAGTCAATGTGATACGTGCTCAACGGTGAATTTTCTTTTGGGATAGGATTAAGTAAACCTTCTCCTTTGCTACGTTTTCTGTTACATAGAATACATTCTACGCAGTTGGCAATGACGTTATCAATTTGTTTTCTGGCATTACGTATGTAATAATTTTGATTTAAAACGTCTTCGGTCTTGGATGATGCAAAATGATTTTTATTATGAATTCGTTTGATTATTTCTTTTTCCATTTCTTGAGGCCCCATTAAAAGTTCTCTTCCATTTTTATACTTATATAAAATTCCATTTTTGACAAAATGTTGTTCATCATTTCCCTTTTCTATCAAGGTTTTAATCGTTTCAATATTTTCGTCTCGTTTTTGGGCAGCTTTAATTTTGACGGTTATATCGTCGTCTAAAATTATCTTCATAGAAATATCTACGGTTTCAGTTTTGTTTGGCGTATATGTAGATACAGGTTTTAAAATAGTGTCTCTTCGTGTCTTATCTTTAATGTGGTTTAAATCTAATTCGTTAGTAACAAAGTTGGGTAAATTTTCCATCAACAATAAAAAGTTATTCGTGTTGGAGGGCTTCTGAATAATTAAGGAATGTTTTTTCAAAATAATGTCAGCTAAATCTAACAGAGGGGTACCAATAATAAGGTCAAAATTTATTGCTCCGTCCGGGACAACATGAAACAGCAATTCGAAGGAGTGACCGTTGATTTCCACTCTATGCATAAAAGAACCCTTGGTAAGCACATTCTTAGAGCCTAGTCCTACTAGATTTATGGCGGGGGGAGAAACAGCTGGGAGACACAGTCTTTCATAGCAAGTGGATCGTATCACATGCAAACTGGAACCACTGTCGAAAATACCCGTCAGCTCATTATCGTTCAACCTGACGCTTATCTGTACAAGAGAATTTTTCTCTTCGGGAACACTGAGATTGATATTCATGGCTTGACTTTCAGGGGTTTTATTATTTTTCACCGGACAGTTAGCAGAAACGTGGTCATTCGTAAATTGGTTACAATTGAAGCATTTTCTTCCGCGGTCTTTAAATGGGC
Source organism: Dolomedes plantarius (assembly GCA_907164885.2). Classification (NCBI taxonomy): domain Eukaryota; kingdom Metazoa; phylum Arthropoda; class Arachnida; order Araneae; family Dolomedidae; genus Dolomedes; species Dolomedes plantarius. The sequence goes on from OU015496.1 coordinate 126,798,353, forward strand.
AAACACTATGATTTTTATCACCGCAGTTTTTACAACGCTGAAAGCGGGGAGACACGTCCGAAAGAGGGGTGAAATGTTTTTTCTTTTTTGTTGTTTGTGGTTCAGATGGAATCGTAGTATGATTTCGTATTTTTTCGTAAATACCTAATTTTTCCTTAAACTCTTTTAAATCTTTCGCACCGTAAAGAATTACTTTGTTAGACGGTTTATCGGGAATACCATCTATAACATATTGAATTAGGGATTCTGTTTCGATGTTACCTCTGCTTGCTAGTTCTTTCATGACCAGAAAATATTCTTGCAGAGATTCTTCGTTGTTTAAATGACGTTTCGTCAACATTTTATGGAGTTGGGCGCTTGTGCACTTCGAGGCAAATTCTTGTTCAAGAGCTGATTTAAGCTTAGCCCACGAAGTTAAGCCAGATTCACATTGAATAAAGAGTTTCGCTAATCCAGTTAATGATCGTTTCGCGAATATTAATTTTTGAAGATCATTCCATGCGCAAATACTCGCCGTTTCTTCAAAATCGGTTATCCACTTTTCGATGGACCAATTATCTTTCCCGTCAAACTTTCTCAAACTGTCTTCGATATCATGATAGGAAATAGTAAATTTAGAAAATTTATCTACTGATGGTTCTACACGGGTTAATTCGCTAACTTCCCCACGAATTTCTTCATTCACGTGTTCATCGTCGCTATCAGATTCAAAATTATCATTTTTAAGCGTTTCAATATCTAATAGGCTATCGAGAATTCGAGTAGCGAGAACAGTTTCATTTCCGTCACAATCAATACATAAAATATTGCAAATTGTAATTAAATTAGCAAGCCTAACGTTTTTCACAGCAAAAGTTAATTTCTTCTCATAATGTTCTTCTCAAAAGTTAATGTTCTTCTCAAAAGTTAATTTCTTTCATAAACAAAATTATGCAAACATTTTATAGATTTAACAGAAGCAGACTTCAAGTTTGCTTTGATTCGGGGAATATCAGCTAATTTCATTTTTTCCATTTAGAGTCGTTAATCCTAGCAAAAATCGTAATTAATCGTAAATCGTATAAATAGAATTATCGTAATTAGCCGTAATTCGAAGAAACAAAACAGTCACTATCGTAATTCATAAAAATAGTCTTACTGTAGTTCGGAGTCCGTTGCATCGTAATGCGTTGATGGAGATTCGCGTCGTGTTCTCGTAGATTTCTTTCTAATTCATATCTAATCCCACTTCTGACACCATCTTCTTTGGGCGCGGGGTTGGAGTAAAACATCCACAACATAAACTAACTAGAAACCATCGTAAATAACAAAAACAATTACATTTATTAAGAAAGAATTGAAAAAAAACGTAGTCCGTCCACGACGGAATCCAAAGCGGGAGTCTTAATGTTCTCCCCAAAACAGAGTAGAGGGGTCGTGATAATGTTCGTGCTAGCGGCGCCCTCTTGCGCCAGACATAATATGCGTTTACAAATAACATTTCATGAAGTTTAAAGTTCATAGTTAAGAGTTCAGTTCTGCTTTCTATACACACACACACACACACACACACACACACACACACACACACACACACATATATATATATATATATATATATATATGTAGAAAATTGATTTGTGAGAGATGGAGACTTCGACCTGAACGAATTTTATTCCGTTGGGCGTAAGCGTCCAATAGGAAAGCTTTGCGCGCGCGTGACATCACCTTTTCGGAGAGAGCATTTGAAGCTCACTGGCAGACCCCCCGCTGACATGGACGAGTAAAGTCGTGCCTTTCCCGCGTCGCGTTTTTATCGAATTCGGTAAACGAATTGGGATATTTCGGAGTCCCCATCTCACAGGTGAACCATGCTCTGTAGTAAAACCTTAATTTACCTTCCTCGTAAATTTGTAAATTGTAAATAGCGTGATGTCTTTTCTTTATGTGTTTAAAAGTAAATAAAATGTTAGTTTAGATATTAATCTTTTTATTCCTTTCGTATAATTCTTTCCGTAAAGTTACTTACCCCTAGACGCCGTCCTACAAATTGGGGCCCCGGCCCGGATTAAAACCTGCTTCCTTACATTAGGCATTTGCCTAGAAACATCCTTACTTTTACTTTCGTTTTCGGTTTAAAGAATTTTATACTTTTACTTCCGTTTTCGGTTTGAAATAATTTTATTTTTAACTAAGAGCATTTTTTCCTTTCGGGTTCACCTTTTTCGGTTTTCGCTCACAGACCAAAGTCCTATGCTAATGTATTTTTTAAAGTCCACAGCTAACAGATTCGCCAAAGAAATCAGCCCGCCAGCGAAAGAGGGACAGCACAACAATCGCCGAGAAATCGCCATCGCCAGGTCAGTGATGTTTATTATTAAGCCAAAGAACAATTGCCAATACATTGATTGTATAAAATGGTCATATTATTCGAGGGATATTATAATTACGTTGTATGAAATATATAAGTGTCGAAATTTCATTTGAATATTTATCTTTCCATGTTTATAAATTAAGAATAGTCTATATTTAAATATTTAACCTTTTTCTGATATCAATTAACCCATTTTTATGGTATACAGCCTTGTTCGATATAGAACATTGAAAAGCTAAAGTTTTACCCTCAGAGTGTTTGTTTGCTATCAGATGTTAACAGTAGAGTTATAAAATGAAAAAATCATTTCCGCTCGTTCGCAGACATTAGGCGAACTGTCGCGACAGGTGTTTATCTTTCTCTCTCTGTTTAGTCTAATGCTGAGAAAGGATGTTTTGCATTTTGTGTGAAACATGAGTTCAAATAATGTTCTTTTATTGCATCTTTTAAAACCAGGGCAGGATATATATTTTTTAAAAGTTGTTTATGAATAATTAGGTATTGTGAATAATTGAAAAGTTGTTTATGCATGTGTTTTTAGTGCCATTTTCGGATTTCAGAAGTTTCTAATATTTGTTTGTTTTATTCGAATATCGTAAGAGATTGCATTTAATTGTTCACGTTTTATCTTTCTTCCTGGTTGAGCAAGCGTTTTTCTTTTTTAAGTGCGACTAAATAAATTTCTCACATTGAGAATAAGTTTTGAAGAAATATTGAACTAAGTTTTAAATTAAATTTGTTCTCTTACCACTCCGATTTATTTTTATACGAAATGGCATTTCTTCTCTCTAAGAAAAGGGAAGACCTGACAGAACTTGCCTCAGAATTGTCGTTAAGTATCCAAGAGGGTTCAACTAAACTTCGAATAAAAGAACTGATCGTGAAAAGTCCAAATTACGTAGAGGAAGATGTCAAAATACTGATCGATAGCATAGCTGAGGAACGCGTACGCCGAGAAGCAGAAGAAAAAGAAGAGAAATTACGCCGAAAAGCAGAAGAAAAAGAAGAAAAATTACGCCGAGAAGCAGAAGATAGAGAAATTGAACAGAAGCGAGAAGAGCCAGGACATGAACTCGAGAAATTACGAATACAGGCTCAACAGAGTGTCAATACGACGAACAACGTCGAAAACGTCCAAGCGCCGAATAAATTGATTCACGAAACTTTCCATAAGTTTAATATGAAGGATGACATCAGCTTGAACCTCACCTTATTTGAACGGCACGCAGAATTGATATTTTTGCCGAAGAAAGATTGGGTACAGAGACTGATAGGATTGATACCCATTGACGTTGCTCATCTGATCGCAAGAGAACCAGCAGATAAATGTAATGATTACGACCACGTCAAGGATTTACTATTGAAAAGATTTAAGTTGTCTCCAGAAAAACTTCGTCAACTATTTGTATCTCACCAAAAATCTGATGAGCGAACATGGCAAGATTTCCACTACGAACTGCAGACGTATTTCGACGGATGGACTTCCGGTTTGAAAATAGAAACCTTCGATCAACTACGAGAGTTAATTATAGCCGATCAAATTAAGAAGAAAGCACCTTACGAGTTTCAGCAACATTTTCTAGATGAATGGTCTACTATTAACTCACCTGCCGAACTAGCTAAAAAATTTGAAGAATATGAAGATGTCCGAAGAACATTAAAACCGAAGTTATCCAACTCATTCGCGAAAGGAAAATATGAAGCCAGAGGATCTAACGATACTTATTCTCGAAGACCTGAACATTTCCAAATCGGGAACAATAGGCATGAAAAAAATACTTTCAATCGAACGGAACTCCTTACGTCGGAAGAAATAAGCAACTAATCTGTAGCTACTGCAAAGGACAGGGTCATTATGCCGTAGATTGTACAAAGCGACCCAAAAACCCAAACATTAATAAATCTGCAAGCTCTCCGGTTCAAGTCTGCTCACGAATATCTCAAGGAAGAGTTAAAACAAAGAAAATAACCATGGGTAACAAGACTTTTGAAGCTCTCATCGATACAGGCAGTTCAGCGACGCTCATTCGTGAAGATATGTGCGAAGGAATAATCGAACCCTCAGAACTCTCGAAAGACATAGTAGTGTTATCTGGATTAGGGAAGTACGAAGTCAAAACAAAAGGGTCGTTCCAACGGAAAATTGAATTGGATGGAAAAGAATATTCCCTCACGTGGCACATCGTACCTACGTCGTGTTTAGAATTTCAGGCAGTAATCGGATCAGATATTTTGGAACAAGCCTCCGTCTTCTTCGACAAAGAAAGTGTTCAGTTCCGTAAATATGAAGATAAAACTTGGTTCATGCACACGCAAGTATACGAAGCGAAAACTGAAGACGAAATTGAAGTCAAACATGTTAGCAATCCACGAATAAGAAAAGAACTGTTTGAATTGATCTCCAACTATGAGCCAAATAAGACCGAAACGACAAACGTGTCCATGAGGATTATTTTGAAAGATGACATACCGGTTTACCAGCCTGCACGTCGTATATCCTTTACCGAGAACCAAGCAGTCAACAAGCAAGTCGACGAATGGCTTGAACAAGGAATTATAAGACCGAGCTCATCCGAATATGCGAGTCCAATTGTGCTAGTCAAGAAAAAAGATGGCACCACTAGATTGTGTGTGGACTACAGAAAGTTGAATCGGAAATTAGTCAAGGATCGTTTTCCATTGCCGTTGATAGAAGACGTATTAGATAAACTTCAAGAAGCCAAGGTGTACACTACGTTAGATTTGAGAAATGGATTTTTCCATGTCGATGTCAATGAAGACTGCAAACATCTCACCTCCTTCGTTGTTCCGGACGGACAATTCGAGTTCAATAAAGTACCTTTCGGCCTAAGCACTAGTCCCAGCGTATTCCAAAGATATGTGTACAGTATTTTTCGAGAACTAATGCGAAAAGGTATTGTAGTAATTTACATGGACGATTTGATAATTCCGGCAAAAGATGAAGAAGAAGGTTTAGAAAAACTAAAGAAAGTGTTTGAAGTTGCTTCGAAGTATGGCTTAGAAATTAAGTTTGAGAAATGTCGATTCCTAAGTAGGAAAGTCGAATTTTTGGGTCACGTCGTCGAAAACGGAGCAATACGCCCATCAATTGCGAAGACGATAGCCGTCAAGAAGTTCCCAGTGCCAACAACGGTCAAGCAGATCCAAAGTTTTTTAGGACTAACCGGCTACTTTCGAAAATTTATTCCCGCGTACTCTAAAATAGCGAAACCTCTGAGTGATCTAACAAGAAAAGACAATCCATTTGTATTCGAACAAGCCCAAATTGAAGCATTCGAAAAGCTCAAGAAACTATTAACTGAAAGTCCCATTTTAAGCATTTTTCAACAAGGAAAAAGGACCGAACTACACACCGATGCAAGCCAACAAGGATATGGCGCTGTTTTGCTCCAGGAAGCGGATGACGGAAAATTACACCCTGTTCAATACATGTCGCAGAAAACTACTCCAGCCGAGGAGAAATACAGTAGCTCTGAACTGGAAGTTCTTGCTGTTGTCACCGCTTTAAAGAAATTTCGAATCTACCTTCTAGGGCAACATTTCAAAATCATAACGGACTGTTCAGCTTTTCAAAAGACTATGGACAAAAAAGTTTTAGTTACTCGTATAGCGAGATGGGCACTACTGTTGGAAAATTATGATTACGAAATTGTGCATCGACCCGGCCAGAGAATGCAACATGTAGACGCTTTAAGCAGATACCCCGTCGCCATAATTACAAGCGATACTCTCACCGCCAGATTGAAAAGAGCTCAACAAGGAGACGAAAACACTCAAAATTTTAAATCACTGATTGAAACAAACCCTACTTCAGACTTCTTCATTAAAAACGAAATATTATACAAATACGTAGATGGCCGTGAATTAATAGTAGTACCAAGAGATATGCAAACTGAGCTAATCAAGCTAGCTCATGAGAAAGGACACTTCGCAGCTGCAAAAACAGAAGAAATAGTTAAACGAGAATTTTGCATACCTAATTTAAGCAGACAAGTGCAAAACGTGATCGTTAACTGTGTACCGTGTATTTTAACCAACAGAAAGAGCGGGAAAAAGAAGGTTTCCTATACCCTATTCCGAAAGAAGATGTACCGTTAAGCACCTATCACGTTGATTTCATTGGTCCTATGCCCTCTACCAACAAAAGGTACCAACATATCCTCACAATAGTCGACGCCTTCACGAAGTTCACCTGGCTGTATCCCGTAAGATCTACCACCGCAGAAAATGCCCTCGATAAATTGAAATTGCAACAAAAGACTTTCGGCAATCCCCAAAGAATAATAACAGATCGCGGTTCTGCTTTCATCTCCAAAGTATTTAGTGACTATTGTACCGAAGAGAACATCCAACATCTGCAGATCACCACTGGCGTACCGCGAGGAAACGGTCAAGTAGAGAGAATCCACCGAACTGTTATCCCTGTTTTGACCAAGATGTCCATTATCGATCCTACCAAATGGTACAAATTCGTAGACCCACTGCAAAGAATTCTAAACAGCACCTCCAACCGAAGTACTAAATGGTCTCCATTTGAACTATTAACTGGCGTCATCATGAGAAATAAGGAGGACCTTCACCTAAAAAATATGCTAATGGAAGAGATGGTGGAAGAATTTCAAGAGCAAAGAAACCAATTACGACAAGATGCTAAAAGAAACATTCAGAAGATCCAGGCTGAAAATAAAAGAACCTACGATAAGAAATGCAAGAAGGCCCCTGAGTATCAGCAGGGAGATCTAGTAGTCATCCGAAGAACACAATTTGGAACAGGCTTGAAGCTAAGGCCTAAATTTTTAGGACCATATAGAGTTATCGAAGTAAAGCCTAGAGATAGATACGAGTTAGAGAAAGTAGGTAACCACGAGGGTCCTAGATTGACCTCCTCGTCTGCCGATCTAATGAAATCCTACTCACAAGGATGAGGGATTAAACGTTTTCTTTTTATTCATAATTGTTTACTGTGTTTTTATTTTATTTTTGTTTATTGTGTTTCCTCATTGTAATTCATTTGCGCGAATTGTATGGTTATTTCTCATATCTAAATCATTTCGGAAATTTTGATGTACATTTATTTAGTGATGTTTTAGGCCAATCGTTTTATGTAAAGTCAGATCACTGAGGTCAGTGATTCCAGGCTGGCCGAACTTGTAGAAAATTGATTTGTGAGAGATAGAGACTTCGACCTGAACGAATTTTATTCCGTTGGGCTTAAGCGTCCAATAGGAAAGCTTTGCGCGCTCGTGACGTCACCTTTTCGGAGAGAGCATTTGAACCTCACTGGCAGACCCCCCGCTGACATGGACGAGTAAAGTCGTGCCTTTCCCGCGTCGCGTTTTTATCGAATTCGCTAAACGAATTGGGATATTTCGGAGTCCCCATCTCACAGGTGAACCATGCTCTGTAGTAAAACTTTAATTTACCTTCCTCGTAAATTTGTAAATTGTAAATAGTTTGATGTCTTTTCTTTATGTGTTTAAAAGTAAATAAAATGTTAGTTTAGATATTGATCTTTTTATTCCTTTCGTATAATTCTTTCCGTAAAGTTACTTACCCCTAGACGCCGTCCTACACACACACACACACACACACACACACACACATATATATATATATATATATATATATATATACAGTGGACGCTGGTTAATTCGAACTCAAAGGTTCTCGGAGAAAGTTCGAACTATCCGAAGTTTGAATTATCCGATGTTAAGAGAAAGTATATAACATTAAATGTGTATCACTGAAGAAGTAAAATCTTCTAGTATGTGTAACCCCAGAAAATATATTATACTATGTTATCTAAAATTAACATATTAAAAAGCAATACGGACTTGCTTTAATCATAAAATGAAGCAGAAGATATGCAGTAGAAAGTAAACTTTAATTAAAAATACGAATTATACTCTGGGCAAAAACTGTAAAGTGGATGTTTTGTTTTGTTTATGATGCCTACATTGTTCAGCCAACTTCTTGATTTGAAGTAAAAATTTCAATTCATTTTCAGAGGAAGGTTCCATCTGAATAAATGCTTTCAGAGTTTTAATAGAGTCCATTATGGCTTTGTCCATTATGGCCGCATTAAAAATATCTTTCCGCAGATAAGTAGAGAAAAGCCCTGGCAGTTTCCTACCGAAATTAGTGCATACGTCTTCGTTTACATCAGAGCTTTGGCCACAAGATTAGAAATATTGTGCCTTGACTTAAATTTAGAAAGCCATCCATCACTGCGTTTAAAATCTTTAATACCCATTCGACTTGCCAATTCATCAGCCTTCGTCAGCACTAGGGGTCCATTTATCGGAAAATTTCGAGATCTAACATTCTGGAACCATAGCAGTAGAGCTTTTTCTAGATCTTCTTGGGATGCATTTCTCATGCGTTTCCTTCCTCTAGCAAATTTTGATTTTTCCCATGAATCTAAAATTGACTCCTTGTTTTTCAAATAAGTTGACAAGATTTTTTTTTATTTCCATAGTCAGCTACTAACTTCGTTTTACATTTGCCATTCTCTACTCTCTTTAAAATTTCTACCTTTGTCTCCAAAATTGGGGTTTTGTACTTTCCAAGCGTAGACATCCTGAATTTTTACACTTTCACATCACACACTGAGGAAGAAAAACTAGATCACATTAACTTGTCTGCACTGCAGGCATAACTGACGTAGCTCCCTAGAATCTGTAGTAAAGACTAGTTTTTCTGAAATTCTAAGAAAATCGATACAAATAACGGAAAATCGCTTTGTCCGTTAAGCACTGATAAGGACAATAGCCACTAACTTTTAGCGGAAATGCAATAGTCTAGGAATGTAGGCATATGCCTCTTTACACAGAAAAAAAATTCAGGTGATTTTGACACACAAAATAATAAATACAGCGTGTATTTTCTCCGTTAATTGAGGAAAAAGAAAATTTTTTTGTCAAATTTTTAGTTCGAATTAACAGAAGTGATAAAAATTTAGTTCGAATTAATGAGATTATTTTTAACATTAATTTAACATATATATATATACAGTGGACGCTCGTTAATTCGAACTCGGTTAATTCGAACTTTCGGTTTATTCGAACTAATCCAAAGGCCCCAAAAAACTTGTATTGGAGTTAATGTTAAAAATATCTCATTAATTCGAACTAAATGTTTATTACTTCGGTTAATTCGAACTAAAAATTTGACAAAAAAAATTTCATTTTCATCGTTTAATGGAGAAAATACACACTATATTTATTATGTTGTGTGTCAAAATTTCTTTTCTGTGTAAAGAGGCACATGCCTGCATTTCTAGACTATTTCATGTCCGCTAAACGTTAGTATCTATTGTCCTTCTTATTAGTGCTAAACGGAAAAAGCAATTTTCCTTTATTTGGATCGATTTTCTTAGAATTTCAGAAAAACTAGTCTTTACTACAGATTCTAGGGAGCTGCGTCAGTTATAACTGCAGTGCAGACAAGTTAATGTGGTCTAGTTTTTATTCCTCATTATGTGGTGTGAACCTGTAAAAATTCAGGATGTCTACACGTGGAAAGTACAAAACCCTAACTTTGGAGACAAAGGTAGAAATTTTAAAGAAAGTAGAGAATGGCGAATGTAAAACAAAGTTAGCAGCTGACTATGGAATTAAAAAAAATGCCTCGTAAACTAATTTGAAAAACAAGGAGTCAATTTTAGATTCATGGGAAAAATCAAAATTTGCTAGAGGAAGGAAACGCATAGGAAATGCGTCCCAAGAAGTTCTAGAAAAAGCTCTACTGCTATGGTTCCAGGATGTTAGATCTCGAAATTTTCCGATAAATGGACCCCTAGTGCTGATGAAGGCTGATGAATTGGCAAGTCGAATGGGTATTGAAGATTTTAAATGCAGTGATGGATGGCTTTCTCGATTAAAGTCAAGGCACAATATTTCTTATCAAACTGTATGTGGCCAAAGCTCTGATGTAAACAAAGACGTATGTACTAATTTCGGTAGGAAACTGCCAGGGCTTTTCTCTACTTACCTGCCGAGAGATATTTTTAATGCGGCCATAATGGACAAAGCCATAATGGAATCTATTAAAACTATGAAAGCATTTATTCAGATGGAACCTTCCTCTGAAAATGAATTGAAATGTTTACTTCAAATCGAGAAGCTGGCTGAACAATGTAGGCATCATAAACAGAACCAAACATCTATTTTGCAGTTTTTTCCCAAAGTGTAATTCATATTTTTAATAAAAGTTTACTTTATACTTAATATCTTCTGCTTCATTTTATGATTAAGGTAAGTCTGCATTGCTTTTTAATATGTTTAACTTTAGATAACATAGTATAATATATTTTCTGGGGTTATACATATTAGGAGATTTTCTTCTTCAGTGATACAGATTTAAAGTTATACATTTTCTCTTAACATCGGATAATTCGAACTTCGGATAATTCGAACTTTTTTCTGAGAACCTTTGAGTTTGAATTAACGAGCGTCCACTGTATATATATATATATATATATATATATATATACGTGTGTACATGCATATTTATGTATGAATAGACACATGATAGTCTAATAACAGCGTCTTCAAGTGAATATAAATTTAAAGTATTCATGTATGATATATAATGTTAATATCGGTAAAAAGCTCAAAAAAGACTATACGTAGATCAGCGATTTGTGTAACAAGGAAATTTAGTAATTAATGGAAACTTCATGGAATATAAAATTGCATTATGTGTTATTAAATAATTGCATTAGGTAGGACAGTGTGTACAAGAAAGATCCATTAAAAAGTTTCAAAATTATTATTTTCTTTTTTACGTTGATAATTTTTACAAAATGTGAACTAATCCTAAAAGCTTACTCTTAAAGATGAATCAATAAATTTTTTTAAATAAAGACTGAAAAGATGAAAGGGCCAATATAATTGAAAAAAAAGTTGACGTAAATAAATTTCACTCTAAGAAGCTTAAAAAAATAAAATGTGTAACTACGATCGTTAAAACTAAAAGCAGCGCTTTTATAATACACTGTAATTAAAGTTAGCGGAGCTTCATAAATGAGTCAAGGGACTTCCGCCTTTCAGTAAAAATAGCTAAAATATAAGAAAGTCCGTTCAAGTCCTGGACTTTGTTTTTGAGAAATTTCTAACGTATTTTTCATAACATGATCATGAGAATGTATCGAAACATTGGTCTTTTGTTTTGCGTGCATGTACACACACACACACACACACACATATATATACTCTGTCACAAAAAATATATGCACCAAGAAGGAAACAAGCTGCTATCATGAAACTTGACATGTATGTAGTGTATGAGGAAATAAGCAAATGATTACAAATTCAGAAGAACAGACCGTTTTATTAAGAAGATATGGCATGAAAAAGGTTACAAATCAGTAAGTAGTAAATCGATCTCTGGCAGCTATACAAGCCGAAATACGGCAAGGCATCGAATGAATGAGGTCACCTATGACCTCCTGAGGAAGATCATGCCATAATTTTTTAAACTTCGCAGTTAATTCCCCAGTATTCCGGGGCGGTTGCAGTTGCCTTCCAAGCACGTCCCAGGCGTGCTGTATTGGCGAGAGGTCCAATCAACACTGCCTATGGTGTGGGGTCAGTGGTAGCCGTCTTAATGGACGTCGGCTCCTTATACTTGCGTCGGCCAGTCGTCTCCGAATGGTTTCCCTTGATACCACCGGATGTCTGGAAGGTGGTAAATGGCGTCGAACCGATTCTAGCGACGTTGTTGGTGCGGACGTGGCCGCTCTTATGATTGCGCGATCCTCGCGCGCATTTGTGGTTCTGGGATACCCTGATCATCCGCGACGGTAGACTATCCCTTCCGTTATCCATTGTTGCCAACACCGAGCAACTACCATATCGCTCCGAACGAGGTGGTAGCCGGTACGCCTGTTCGACCAACCTGCTTCTCTGAGGCCTACTATACGCCCCCTCTCAAAGTCTGACAATTGTTCGTACTGTCACCGGTTACGTCTCAGAGGCATCACTAGTCACAATACCGTCCATCCAAGTCGGCAGATTTGTTTAAATAAGCCTATGGCACGAGCAATCATGCTTTTAAACTCTCCCAGCTGCGCATCTCATATGCGCATAGCGCGCTTACCCTTGTCTCATTGGCGTTGAAATTTTAATCATTTGCATATCTCTTACCAAACTACATTCCTGTCAAGTTTCGTGATAGTAGATCGATTTCTTCTGGGTGCATATTTTTTTTGTGACAGAGTGTATTTTATATCGCATACGTTCATGCAAACAGGAGCACGGGAGCCACTTTAAGCATTTATTGTAAACTGGATGAATAGCGAATTAAATGAACTCCATGCACCGTAAATTACACTATTGTAGTGTAATTAGTAGTCGAGTTCTTAAGCATTTCGTAGGTATAGAGACTTTATACATATATGCTGGGATATGCTATATATCTAATATATAAAAATGAATGTTTGTATCTCTGTAATTGTATAGAAATCCACAGTTTAGGAGCAACGATCGTGAAATTTTACATACAGGCGTCTTTAAAAACAGCCGAGGGTCTGAAGAACTTCAAAAATCGAAATTAATTACCGTTGATTTTTAATTAATAAAAAACAAAAAATTTTGAAACTAAATGTAAGATGTTACACTTTGTGGAATCACCACTCTGAATATGGCGTCCACGTTAGGCTTAGCTGGCAAACAGCGAGCGAAAAGATAAAAATAAAAAAAATAAAAAAGTTTCAAGTTATATATTAAACCAGAATAATAAATGAAAATAATAATCTTTCAAGTCAGATTTTATACTCTAAAATAAATCGGATCCAACGGCATATTGACACTATCACACGCGATGGAAAATTCGAATCAACCACGCTAAGTGTCACAAGATCATTTTTAATCGCTACTGCAACCCCCCTCGCTTATGTCTTTGTGTCTATTGAAGAGTTAAAGACTAAGCTTCTATCCTGCTAACTTATTTCTAACTTAAAACTCCTCTTACTCCACAAATACATGTATATTCACCAACCCATAGCAACTTTCCAGTAATTTTAGTACAAATATTCTCCTATTTACACAATACACCAGCATGTTATTGTGGCGCATTCGGTAAGAGCGTTCATTTACTATACTACACGTCGCGGGTTCGAATACGGATCGTACAGATTTTGCTAAACCTGTATTTTTAGCTTTTTTATGGAGGCTTTTTTGTTTCAGCTTTTATTTTATTATTTTTTAAATTATTATTATTATTTTTTTTATTTATTATTTTTTAAAATTATTTTTATTTTATTTTATTATTTTTAAAAATTATTATTTTTATTTTATTTTATTTTTCATATTATTAATGTCTATAACATTTCGTATACTTTTTTTTCTATGTTATTTATACTGTGTTTATTTTTTTAATGGATTTTGGTAGGTTTATTATAAATTTATGTATTTTATGTTTTACTTTTCAGGAATTTTTGCTCCAATGATAAAGGCTAAATCTTTTCTATGTTATTTATACTGTATTTAGTTTTTAAATTGATTTTGGTTAACAATCATTCGACAATTTGACATTTTTACTTTTCAGCTTTACTTTCCTAAAGACAATTTGACATTTTTCCTTTTCAGCTTTTAGTGGTTTATTATAAATGTATATATTTTATGCTTTACTTTTCAGGGTTTTTTTGCTCCAATGATGAAACGCTAAATCTAGCTGAATTCTGAAGAAATTATTGTAAATTTATGGTTTTTTATGTTGGGTTTTCTTTTTATTCATGTGTATAACATTTCACATGCTTTTTATTCTATGATATTTATACTGTGTTTAGTTTTTAAATTGATTTTGGTTAACAAACATTCTTAAAATCCCGGGCAACGCCGGATAAATTATCACCTGTGTAGGTTGATAATTTATAAATTTTAAAACTGTTACCACATGTATATTTACAGATCCACAAGAACTTTCCAATATTTTTAATTAATAAATAACCAACAACTCTCGATTCACAAGCGTACAGTAGATGGCGCCACTATTTTAATTTTTTTTGTGTCTATTTCGTTGTTATGTGACGATAAATTTATTTAAAGTACCAGATAAAGAAATCACATGATCAGCGTTTAATAAATTAAATTGTAAAAATTAATCTTTAAAAATTCACCAAAAATTAGAAAATGGAGGTAAAGATGCGAAAAGAATTTCATTTTAAAGGAATTTTTATGATCTTTTTCGTGATATAAATTTTACAACCCTCAAATTATTATTTTAAATGCAAACTTGAAAAAAGTTACAAAAACAGATTAAAAATTTAATTTAAAAAAATCTAAGAAGAATTTTTCAAAAATCTTTCTTAGTGCACCCCTACATTATAAGAAGAATCGCCATGCAAAATTTCAGTCCTTTAGGTTCAACGGTTTGGTCTGTACTTTGTATGTCAGTCAGTCAATCAGTCAGTTAGTCAGTTACGGAACTGTTTTATATATATATAGATTTTTATTACTATCTCTATATCGTAACGTTAACTTCATGCGCACACATTATTTTTAACTGGCATTCAATTGGCTGTTAAAACTTTATATTTGCATCCTATTTAAAAGAAGTAGGGTGTAAATTGTAGGGTGGAAAGTTGGTAAAATTAAAATTTTGTGCAATGTATTTTAATTTCTCGATTAAAAGTAGTTTTTTTTCTAAAAATCAATTTATTTCGCTTGAAAAGCTAAATATTTTATGCACGCGGTTTATATTATTATTACTATCTTTATATCGTAACGTTAACTTCATGCGCGAGCATTATTTTCTTATGCTTTTTTTATTATTATCATCTTTATAATAGCTTTATTTTCATATGGTTTTAAGCAACTATCGTTTTTATTCATATTATGTTGGTTTTTTATTAATTAAAAATTAAGGGTAATTAATTTCGATTCCGGAAGTTCTTATCTTTATTTTCATATGCTTTTTCATTTACGAATTATTCAAATGTTGGTTAAAAAACTTTTGCGTAATTTATATATTTGTGTGTGTTTAATTATTGAAATTAATAAATTTATATTTCTGGAGAGGATGTTTCAGATTTTAGTGGTACTATGATGAAAGGCTGAATATACCAAAATTCTGAGGAGTTTATTATGGAGAGAAAAGGAATTTAATATGTAGAGGATGTTTATAGGAGTTAAATGTGGAGAGGAGTTGAATGGTTTGCAGCCCTCAATCAAACACTTCATTTTTTTAAGAGGCAACGCTGCAGTCATATCATTGTTCTATTGGAAATTTCTGCTGAACCTGTAATTGCAGCTTTTTTTTACCCCAATGATGAAAGGCTAATTCTAGCTGAATTCTGCGGAGTTTATTATAAATTTATATATTTATAGATTTCACAAGGTTTTTTTTCTATGTTATTTATACTGTGCTTAGTTTTAAATTAATTTTGGTTAACAAACATTAGAGAATTTGACATTTTTACTTTTCAGATTTTAGTATTAAAATGATGAAAGGCTGAAATTCTGAGACGTGTATAACATTTCACATATATTTTTTATGTTATTTATACTGTGCTAATTTTTAAATTGATTTTGGTTAACAACAAACATTCTTAAAATCCCGGGCATCGTCGGGTACTTCAGCTAGTCTAATATATAAAAATGAATGTTTGTATCTCTGTAATTGTATAGAAATCCACAGTTTAGGAGCAACGATCGTGAAATTTTACATACAGACGTCTTTAAAAACAGCCGAGGTTTCTGAAGAACTTCAAAAATCGAAATTAATTACCGTTGATTTTTAATTAATAAAAAACCAACAATTTGTAAGCTGTTACACTTTGTGGAATCACCCCTCTGAATATGGCGTCCATGTTAGGGTTAGCGGGCAAACAGCGAGCGAAAAGATAAAAATAAATAAAATCAAAAAGTTTCAAGTTATATATTAAACCAGAATAATAAATGAAAATAATAATCTTTCAAGTCAGATTTTATACTCTAAAATAAATCGGATCCAACGGCATATTGACACTCTCACACGCGATGGAAAATTCGAATCAACCACGCTAAGTGTCACGATCTTTTTTAATCGCTACTGCAATCCCCCTAGCTTATGTCTTTATGTCTATTGAAGAGTTAAAGACTATGCTTCTATCCTGCTAACTTATTTCTCACTTAAAACTCCTCTTACTCCATAAATGTATGTATATTCACCAACCCATAGCAATTTTCCAAAAAACTCATTGCGTATATTTTTTACTTTACTCACAAATTTTGTGTATAATCGTGGCGTAGTCGTTAAAACGCTTTATTTGGTACCCCGTAAGACTCGGGTTCGAGTACGAGATCGTGCAAATTTTGCTAAACCTGTATTTTCAGCTTTTTTATGAAGGCATTTTTATTTCACCTTTTATTTTATTATTTTTTTAATTATTATCTTTATTTTATTTTATTATTTTTTAAATTATTATTTTTTTTTTATTTTATTATTTTTTTTAATTATTTTTATTTTTATTTTTTTTTTCAGCTTTTTTATGACGAAAGACCGAATATAGCTGAAATCTGAGGAGTTTATTATACATTTATATATTTTTTAGTTGGTTTTCATATTATTAATGTGTATAACATTTCGTATGCTTTTTTTTCTATGTTATTTATACTGTGTTTAGTTTTTTAATGGATTTTGGTAGGTTTATTATAAATTTATATATTTTATGTTTTACTTTCCAAGATTTTTTGCTCCACTGATAAAGGCTAAATCTTTTCTATGTTATTTATACTGTGTTTAGTTTTAAAATTGATTTTGATTAACAAACATTCATCAATAATTTATTTCTGGGCATTGTATTGCTAACAATTAGGATAACTAACAATTTTTGAAGGATGCGATTTTCGATTCACAGATGTGCAATAGATGGCGCAACTATTTTAAACTTTTAGTATTCTATAAACCAACACCTCCTAAACGTGTTCCTAAACGAACGGTACATTCAAATTAAATACAATGTCACTGTATGCAATTAATGCCAATATATATATATATATATATATATATATATATATATATATATATATATATATATAATAAATACGACGATCAATGTATACGATGGATGTAAAAAAAAACAAAAAAATATATTAATAAAAAAATCGTAAGGGATATTTTTATAGACAAAATAATGTAGAAGAAAATATTCAAATTAAATCTCATAGGACATACTAAAGAATATAGTACAGTTAATGTAGTACAATTTGGGGAACATATCTTTTACATTATTTTAATATTTTTTTTAATAATGTCCAATCGTCTGCTGCATTAGCAAGAAAAAAAGTATTTTTTTGCCTATTTCGTTGTTATGTGAAGATAAATTTATTTAAAGTAACAGAAAAAGAAATCACGTGATCAGCGTTTAATAAATTAACCTTTTACATGCCAATGTTTCTTTTTTGGAACACCATGTTTAATATTTTTTAAAAAATAAACTATGATATCTGTCAGTTTGAAAAAATTACCGTATATTATAGAAGGCATGATTGATTTTTTGACTTTTTTTTTTCAAATATGAATATTTTAGTGTAGAAAAATTTCTAAAAATCAGCTTTTTTCACAATTTTTACAGTACGTAAGAAAAAAAATTCTATAAAATTCCTAAAAATTCAAATCCACTCAAAAATTTCCCCATCGTACTTGCAAAGGACAAGTTTAACGAGTTAATAAAATAAATTAAAATAATAACAAGAAATATTTCCTCAAGACTGCGTAAAATGCAATGTTCCAAAAAAGGAACATTGGCATGTAACGATATACAAAAGCAGTGATATCACACGTGATCAGTGATTCTGCCGTCTGATTACATAGAAAATTCAGCCGAACTTACAAAGCTGTATGCCCTACAAAAAGGAGACTCTTTAGACGTCGACGCAAATGACATTCGGCAGTTTCTTGGATTACTGTTGTTTAGTGGCTACCACTCAGTACCTGATGAAAATACATATTGGAGCTCTCAGGAAGATTTGCATATCCTAATTGTTAACAATACAATGCCCAGAAATAAATTTCGGATGTTAAAAAAGTATTTCCACATTGTTGATAATAGTAAATTGGAACCAGGCGATAAATTAGGGAAAATTTCTCCCTTTTATAAAGAGGCTGGAAAAAATTTTCGTCAATTTGGATTTTTTTCATGAAAATATGAGTATCGATGAATCCATGGTTCCGTGTTATGGACATCGTTCGGCTAAGGTGTTCATACGTGGAAAGCCAATTCGCTTTGGTTTCAAAGTTTGGATGATCTGCTCAGCAAATGGTTATCCTTATGCTATGTCTATCTACGGTGGAAAAAGTTCGAAAAATGAAAATTTGCCACTTGGATCAAAAGTCGTCTCCGAACTATTATCTTTTATTGACAATCCAGAGAAACGCAAAATATTTTTCGATAACTTTATTTACATCGTACAGTCTGCTGACAGATTTATCTAACAAAGGCTTTAAGGCAATCGGCACAGTGTGAGATTCCAGAACGGGACAATGTTCTCTTAAAACAGCAAAAGAAATATCGAAATTTCAACGTGGAGAGTTTGATTACCGATGCGATGGAGAAGTTTATATGTGCCATTGGAACGATAGTTTTGTTGTAACTATTACATCAAATTTTATCACTCACGAACCATTAGGAAGAGCAAAAGGATATGTCCGAGCTAAAATAAAAGTTGATTTTCCTTAACCTTACATTATAAAATTATATAATAAAGGAATGAGTGGAGTACACCTGTTGGACCGACTTCCTGGAAGTTATCGAGCAAAGTTACGCAGCAAAATATGGTACTTTATTCCTTGATCATAGTGTGGCATGTAAAAGGTTAAATTCTAAAAATTAATCTTTAAAAATTCACCAAAAATCATAAAATGGAGGTAAAGATTCGAAAAAGATTTCATATTAAAGGAATTTTTATGATCTTTTTCGTGATATAAATTTTATAACCCTCAAATTATTATTATTTTAAATGCAAACTTAAAAAAAAGTTACTAAAACAACTCAAAAATTTAATTAAAAAAAATTTAAGAACTTTTCAAAAATTTTTCTTAGTGCACTCCTACACTATAAGAAGAATCGCCATGCAAAATTTCAGCCCTTTTATTTCCCGCGGTTTGGTCTGTACGTTGTATGTCAGTCAGTCAATCAGTCAGTCAGTCACTTAGTTACGGAACTGTTTTATATATATATATTATTATTACTATCTTTATATCGTAACGTTAACTTCATGCGCACGCATTATTTTCCTATGCTTTTTTTTATCTTTATTATAGCGTAATTTTCATATGATTTTAAACAACAATAATTTTTAACTGGCATTCAATTCGCTGTTAAAACTTTATATTTACACCCTATTTAAAAGAAGTAGGGTGTAAATTTTTCAAAGAGGATGTTTCAAGACCCAACTTCAAAGAAGTAGGGTGTAAATTGTAGGGTAGAAAGTTGGTAAAATCAAAATTTTGTGCAATGTATTTAATTTCTCGATTAAAAGTAGTTTTTTTCTAAAAATTAATTTATTTCGCTTGAAAAGCTAAATATTTTATGCACGCGGTTTATATTATTATTACTATCTTTATATCATAAAGTTAACTTCATACGCGAGCATTATTTTCATATGCTTTTTTATTATTATCTTTATAATAGCTTTATTTTCATATGCTTTTAAACAACTATCGTTTTTATTCATATTATGTTGGTTTTTTATTAATTAAAATTAAGGGTAATTAATTTCGATTCCGAAAGTTCTTATTATCTTTATTTTCATATGCTTTTTCATTTACGAATTATTCAAATGTTGGTTAAAAAACTTATGTAATTCATACATTTGCGTGAGTTTAATTATTGTAATTAATAAATTTATATTTCTGGAGAGGATGTTTCAGGTTTTAGTGGTACTATGATGAAAGGCTGAATCTACCAAAATTCTGAGGAGTTTATTATGGAAAGAAAAGGAATTTAATATGTAGAGGATGTTTATAGGAGTTTAATGTGGAGAGGAGTTGAATGGTTTGCAGCCCTCAATCAAACACTTCATTTTTTAAGAGGCAACGCTAGAGTCATATCATGGTTCTATTGGAAATTTCAGCTAAACCTGTAATTTCAGCTTCTTTTTATGCCCAAATGATAAAAGGCTAAATCTAGCTGAATTCTGAGGAGTTTATTATAATTTTATATATTTTTTTATTGGGTTTTCATTTTATTCATGTGTATAAGATTTCACATGTTTTTTCTATGTTATTTAATACGTGTTTAGTTTTAAATTAATTTTGGTTAGCAAACATTAGACAATTTGACATTTTTACTTTTCAGATTTTAGTGCTTCAATGATGAAAGGCTGAAATTCCTGAATTCTGAGATGTGTATAACATTTCACATATACTTTTTCTATGTTATTTATACTGTGTTGATTTTGGTTAACAAATATTGTTAAAATCCCGGGCAATGCCGGGTACTTCAGCTAGTATATATATATATATATACATATACATAACTGGAATGGCATTCATATCAATGCAAATATTATTCTGTAAGGAAAATGTCAATGCAGAACATTATTGCCACACGTCTGAGGAATTTTACGAACAGTTGGATGATACTGAATTCCCGGAAGATTATTTCCAACAAGAAGGCGAAACCGCTCACACGGAAAATTTGAAATCAGTTTTTGAAGATGGGTTCATTTCAAAGGGACTTTGGTTTCTACGATCCCCAGATTTGACGTCGCCCGACTTATTCCCGTGATGTTATTTAAAACAGCGGGTGTATGTCAACAACCCTTTCACCACCGAGGAACTACAGAATTAACATGCAGATTGAAATAAACGCCATTCCAGATGACACGCTGCAACATGTTTCCCCCGAATATGTGTTGTCGCACACGTTCATGCAAACAGGAGCACCGGAGATACTTTGAGCATTATTGTAAACTGGATGAACAGCGAATTAAATGAACTCCATGCACCGTAAATCACACGATTGTAGTGTCGTTAATTGTTCTTAAGAATTTCGTAGGTATAGCGACTTTTTGATAACCCTGTATAAATACATACATACATACATACATACACACACACACACACACACACACACACACACACACACACACACACACACACACATATATATATATATATATATATATATATATATATATATATATATACGTCTGGCTATTAAAATTGCAACACCATGAAGGAGGAATGATACAAACGTCAAATTCGCATGAAAGGAAGAAGATGCTGGGATATGCAAATGGTTATCATATTTAAGTGCAATCGAACGACGCAGGAGGGAGAAACGGCATATCAAACTCTGTATAAAAGGAAGTTATGCAGCGGGTTTCTCATTCGGGAATTGCATTTGAATGTTGGTTGTTTGTGAGAAGATCGTGTTATGCCTCGTACAAGAAGGAGAAACGGCTACCAGCACGTGCCGATATTTGATAGCAAGAGGATCGTAGCCTATCGTGAGTGAGGTTTAT